>PVLC010003295.1:20731-99297 GCA_004027655.1 Graphiurus murinus | reverse complement strand
CCCCTCGCTTCCTAGAAGATAGTCTCACTTCTGTTTTCACCCAAACTGTCTGGTTTCCTTGCTAGTGCCATTTACTCCCCAGAACTTTTCTGGGTGTCTAGTTGGGTTGATCCCCAGAACCTTGAGAACATATTTTTTTCCCCTTATGCATCATAATTGGGAAGTTTTTCTCCAATAGTGTCAAGAGGCTGAAAATATAGTTGTTCAAAGGATATTTTTCTTCCGGTGGATATAAATGGAAATGCAGTATATCCAATTGCCTCAAAGAAGACTTAACAAACATGTGACATGAAAATATATTTCCTTCTAAAATCATGCCTCCTGCAACTTTATTTTCAAATGATAGACATTTTAGAAGGAAGCATGAAAGACTGACTACTATTTAAAAGGTCTGGGTTATTATTATTGTTTTGGTACTGGGAATTGAACTTAGGAGCATCACCTCCAAGCTACAGCTCTTGCCCTATTTATTTATTTATTTATTTATTTTATTTTGAAACAAGATTTCTCTAGATACCAGGTCTTGAGGGTCTTGCTAAGTTGCTGACACTGGATTCAAACCAACCCGTGATCCTCCTGTCTCAGCCTCTCATATATTGGGATTATAGGCATGTGGCACTATGCCTGGCTAAAGGTTTGAGTTATTAAAAATATGTATGTATGCATATATATGTATATGTGTATATATATTATATATACTATATATATCTGTATATATGTATATCCATTCCCAGAAAAAAAAATATATATTTTGTGTGTGTGTGTGTGTGTGTGTGTGTGTGTGTGTGTGTGGTACTGGGGATTGAACCCAGAGACATTCTACCTTCGAGCTACACCCTCAGCCTGATTTTATTTCTTATTTTGAAAGAGGGTCTCACTAGGTTGATGAGAGTCTCACTACTTGCTGAGGCTGTCCTTGAACCTGTGATCCTTCTGTCTCAGCCTCCCAAGTACTGGCATTACAAGCATGTGCCACCACGTCTAGCTTGCAGGACTATCTTTTAACAGAGGTTTTATTTTATTTTATTTTCTTGCTTGCCATAACAGAGAAGTCAACACCCTATTTTATAGATGCCATCTGTTTTGAGCTGACCTTAATTTTCTGGATGACAGCTTTTCTTCAAACATTTTAAGTCATGACTAAGTTTCATTTAGCAAGAAATGTTTATGTTAGTTTATGAATAAGAAATCAGATGTTCTGAATCCAAACATGGAATTACATTTCAATAATGTTTAATTTATTTCCAATTTTTAGCAAACTGATCTGTAATTGTGTTAATTCTTCCAGGATAAACTCCATTTTTTATTTAAAGGCCAACAACTTACAGAGCCATATTTATTTTAATTCCACCTCATTCTGATATTTCACAAAACAATGAAATAAGATTTATAAATTCTGAATCATTAATAGTGAAAAACTGATTATTTATTTTTAAAATATAAGTTTAAAATCAGAATTTGCTGGTGTGGTGGCACACATTTGTAATTCCAGTACTTGGGAGGTTGGACAGGAGGGTCACAGGTTTGAGGCCAGCCTCAGCAAGTTAGCAAGGTCTCCCACAACTTAGTGAGATCCTGTTTCAAAATAAAATAGGGCTGGGGTGTAGCACAGATGTAGAATCCCTAGTACCACACACACACACATACACAAATCAGAATTTATGATAGACATATTTGCATTTCATTTAGCAAGTTTCATTTCATCTTTGACAAAAATCAGTATTTCACAAACTGGTCTAATAATCATTGCTGGATGCTTTTAAAAACTCACATTTCTAATTCTCTTTTTCTACTATAGTGAGACTGAGGCATAGGTTTAATAGTACCCCCACATGATTCTTAGGGCCTGGCAGGGGCGGGGAATCACTTGAACAGATCTCGTTCTCAGTCTTTGGGACATGTCCAATCAGTTATCTGAGGAATTTTTCAAATAACATCAATGCCCAGGCAAGCCCTTCCAAAGACCAATTAATACAGACTCATTGGCACTTCGGCATTGGAATATTAAAGTAAATATTCAACTTCACTAAACTATATTATTTACATTCCACTCTGATGAGAAATGGAATATATGATTATGCTAGCATCCCTGAAAATGAGAGCAGGAATTCTAAGATAGCAAGGATGCCAGCTTTAGGAGGGCAGGAAACACCTGTATCTCATCATTCCTGTTCCCTTACTGCAATGACTCCACATCCACCATGGAAGTAGAAACACTGTATTGAGTAAGTAAATCATTTCTACTGGCTGAAAGTTGAATTCTCTTCAAATGTTGAGTACTTGCTGTAAATAAACTTTAACAGCTAGGCATGAAGTAGAGTCTACCAATGGTTAAAATGAATACATGTGATGGTAAGATGAGAGACAGCTGGTGAAGCCAAGGAAAAACTGGTTCCAAGGTCACCCAGGTGATACAGCTAGGGCTTTCCTCAAGGAGCTCAGCGTGGGTGGTCAGGTCCGCAGCCATAACTGTGCCTTTGATCAGCAGCACATGTGGTGATCACCTTGATTTGCATCCATCTCCACTGCTAGGGGATGTGTAGGGCAGTAGCCAGACTTTGAGGAGCAGTACAGAGGAATCCCTTACCTCTACCTCCCTCTTATCCATTCTGCACCTGGTCCTTGTCAAAGCACAGACTTACTGGAATTAATCTTGGCTCAACTCCTGCCCACGTTTACTTCCCCTCCTGTTTGTCAGCCACAGCCAGTATGCATTTGGCACCCTGAGACTGTCATTGCATTGTGTGACCACAGTAGCACCTAGCATGATGCCAATCACACAGTTGTGTCCAACTAATACTTGGAAATAATAAACATAATGGACAAAGAAGACCAGAAATATGACCCCTTGAGAGACAAGAAAGGAGAACTTGATATAGAGGACAGGGAAATAGCAGAAGCTTTTAAGGTCACTTTCATTTCTGTGTTTTATAGAAATGGTCAGATGTGAACACTTGGCTAGAACAAGTCCCAGCTGTGAGAGGAGATTGGAAGGCCAACTAGGACAGGCAAAGAAGTAATTAAAGAGTACCTGGAACGTCTGGGTACAGTCGAACTAGCAGAGCCAGATGCCTGGCAGGGTAATGCAGTGGAAAGAGAATTGGATGAATATTCAGAACACCCAGATTCTATTCTCAACTCTGTTTAATTACTAATTGAGTGACCTTGGGCAAAGAAGGCCCCTGAACTTTGCTTTCCATACTTGCAAAATGGGGCAATTTTACCTACATTATAGCATTGTTGTAGAGTAAGTGAAATAAACCATGAGGTACTATTTGGACCACAGAGCCTATTTAACAATTACAGGTGTCACAATATAGCTGCCAGTCTTTACTTTTGAGAAATAACAAAGGACAATTAATTCTCTGTGAGATAGCAGTGAATCAGCCTAGGCCCATACCTGGGAATCCAGTAGAATAAATAATCAAGCCATTAATTAGCAACAATTTAAAAGAACTAAGAAGTTGGGAAGAAAGTCATATGGTTTTAAGATCAAATGGTGCCATACTGTTTTTATTATGCAATTATGTAATTGAGGAACAACCCCAAAGACAGGAAAATAGCAGGTGGAGTCCTGTCTGATTCCAAGCTATCAATGTGCGCTGTTCAAAACTCCAGTATCATTTATTTATTTTTGGCATAATATGTGTGATTATCATTCACTAATTGGTAATATACTGTATTGTATTCCCTGTATTACAGAATGATAATGAGGTAAGCAATCAGCTTAAGGATTTTATAAAAGGTTGATCAATTTACCAGGATTTCATAAGAGATTATTTGAATACACTGTAGACTCTGAAACAGTGGTATTCAAGATATTTTCAATCAATTTTCTATGCCTAATAGACTTGGAATAGTGTGTCATTTACAAAATGCCAGACTGCAATAGAAGGAGAAGAAATCTTCTATGTCTGGCAATTGTCAATTGACTCTGGTGACCTGAGAGCAGTATTTCTGCAGGGCAGAACAGCAGAATCATCTAAAGAACTTGTTATATACACAAACCCATAACCCCTTCGCAGATTTTCTGCATGGGGTTCTGAGGTGGCGCTCAGAATGTGAATTTTATCAAACACCTTGGAGATTCTAATGCTCATTGAAGTTCGAGATCTGCAGAGAGTAATGGTATTATTTAGAATGTGTAGACATTCTTATTATAAATATGGCTCAAGGAGTTGGAATAGCAATAAACACTCAGTAGAGTATAAATATGAGAGTATAGTTACTATGCTAAAAACCTGAAAGATAAGTGAGTAATTTCAAAAAATTTGGAAGTTAAGTCATTCAAAAAGAATATGTTTTAGTGGTGAAAGCAAGGAGGTATATTTGTAAATGGTGTCTGTCAAAATAACCACCCTCTTGATCTCTCCAATGTGGACTTTGCAGGTCACGTCCTCAGAGGATCTTCATCCTTTATAGTCTTTTTCCCCCTACAGGTACAGAATGCTGTTAGCAGGTTAGTGAATCAAATTGCTATGCTTCCTGAGGCTCAGTAGTTCCCAATCGAGAATTCATATTAGAATCTCCTGGAATAATTTGAAAAAATACTGATTTCTAGGCATTCCCTTAATCCACATGGCTGCAGATGAGGTCTAGGCCATTGGCAGGTTCGAGGCCAGCATGCAGTAACTTAGCAAGACCTTGTTTCAAAACAAAAATTAAAAAGGGCTTGGGGTATATCCAGTGGTAGAGCACTCTTGGGTTAGATCGCTAGTACCCCCACCCCCAAACATACACCCTTCTAAATAATTCTAGGTTTGACAAACAGGATTGAGAACCACTGTGTAGATTGAAGATGGGGTGCAGGAAGTGGGGAGTAGAGAAACAGATGACATACTTGTGTACAAAAAAAAACAAAACAAAACAGAATTTCTAAATAATCAAGTAAACCTGAATTAACAATGTTACTAACCAGATTCAGGCAACATAATTGACTTTCTTTTTGAAATAGTCTTACATACTTATGAACCTCTCTTCTTGAAGCTTCATTGATCTTGCCAAATTGAAGGTTTGCATCTTGGATGGTTACCATTTCAGAAGTCCCAAAGCTAGCCTTCCTACTTAGGTATTGATTATGTGATCTTCCTGCCACCTAAGATGTATGTTTTCTGGGGATAGATTCATTTTCTGTTGACCTATTAGGAGGACTCTATGCATTAGTCACCAGTTTTGTCACTTGCTTGAGATTGGGATCAGGTACTTGAGGGAGTTTGGCAGGTTAGATTGGAAAGTTTTGTAATCCCTAGTTTGGCTATAACTATGTCTGCAGCAAAGTTGGTCTTCTTTTCTTATTCTTAATTGACTGGCTGGTTATTTGGCCACTCAACAAACTTATATTAAACATTGGAAACAGTGCAGGCATTTTACTTGATACTGGGTACAGATTGTTGAGATATCATACTTAAGCCTTGTCTAGTAAAACAACTTGCTCTTCGATTTTTTTCCCTTCTCCATTCTTCTTCCGACCTCTTTTTTCCTTCCTACACAAACCTGCTTCCAACATTTGTGGGGACCAGGGGCAAGAATACAAATGAAGGCCCACTTACTATATGCCTAAATAATTTTATATGCTTTTATTGGTACATTATAGTCTCACATCATAATGTAAATCATGTTGATAATGACATACATGCACACAGCACTTGGTGCCCCCCACTGCATCCCCACTTTCCCCCTTCTGCATACAGAGTACTGAGATTGACACTGACATTTTCACATACGTATATATAGTCGATGTTAGTATTTCCAATAATGAACCTCACTCTTCTGCCTCCCCTTCCCCTAGACCACCTCCCTGGCTTCACTGAGGTTTCTCCTCCATTATCTGGAGTCCCTCTAGTATCCCCATTACTCCCTAGCTTCTGCATATTAGAAAAAAGTATGACTCTTCACTTTCTGTGACTGGTTAATCTCACTTAATATAATATTCTCCACGTCCTTCTATTTCTTGCAAATGACATAACTTTGCTCTTCTTTATTGCTGAGTAGAATCCCATTGTGTGGATATCCCATAGTTTTGTAATTCATTCATCTGTTGATGGACACCTAGGTTGGTTCCATAATTTGGCTATTGTGAATTGTGCTGTTATGAACATGGATATGAATGTATTACTGTAGTTCTCTGGTTTCAACCCCTTTGGGAAGATACCCAGGAATGGTATAGCTGGATCATTTGGTAGACCCATTCCCAGTTTTCTGAGGAATCTCCACACTGATCTCCATAGTGGCTGAACTAATCCCACCAACAGTGTAGAAGAGTTCCAATTTGCCCACATCCTCGCCAACATTTATTATTTTTGGCTTCTTGATGATTGCTATTTTGATTGGGGTTAGATGAAATCTTAGTGTAGTTTTGATTTGCATCTCCCTGATTGCTAATGATGCTGAACATTTTTTTATGTCTCTATTGGCCATTTGTATCTCTTCTTTTGTGACGTGTCTATTCAATTCAATTGCCCATTTCTTGATTGGGTTATTTGTTTTATTAGTGTAAAGTCTTTTAAGTTCTTTGTATATTCTAGATCTTACTCCTCTATCATAGGGATAACCGGCAAAGATCTTCTCCCTGTTAAATAAAGTATGTTCTAGCCTCCTACCTTGACAAATATACCCTTATAATGAGCCAGGTTCAAATTCTCAAGTTCCTCAGAATTTTGAGCTAGACCATGTAGTTCTCAGACTCAGCTCTTTTATTTCCTTACTTCTGGCTCCTCTAGCTCTTGGAGGGTCACCACATATATGCAGAGGGTTCACAGGTCCAAGCTCAATCTGTAACCACTTGGAAATGTGTTCACAAGTTTGGCTAGCCCTTGGAAAGGGAGACACAGGGAGGAGGCCTGTGTAGGAAGTGGGTTGGGATCATTTGGGCTAGGAAGTCTAAAGTCTCACAATCCCAGAGCATGGTCAAGGTACAGATGGGGATAGGGTCCTTGTAGACTTGTCCCCTTGGCCCCTAGAGGAGGGATACAATATTGGGGGGTGGGCAGAGTGGGACCCATCTTAAGTGCAGCCTCCTCTAATGTTGGAGTCCCTCTTATTGGCCTAAAGGTGGTTCTGTTTCTACTTGTATGCTTGTTCTGCTAGTCCAACATTTACTGAGCACCTACTGAGTACAAGACGCAGTAGATATCATGAGCATTAGTGTGGGAAAGGAGAATGAGGAGAAATGAGGAGTCTTTTTTCCTTTTCTCATTGCACTTGGCTTCTCCATTGGTATCCTTGCAGACAGAACACCTCTTGGACCATGCTTCCTTGAAGGTTTCCATGTCCAGTGCTTGTCTTGAGCATGGCAAAAGAAAGGGCAGATAGTAAAACTTCACTGATGCTTTAGAACGCTACTGACCAGAGCCGGTCCATGTCCAGCTGAGGGCAGAGTAGGCTGAGTGAGATTTGAACTGTGTGTGATGTGTGGCTCACATTACTTGAGAATAGAAGTTAGGTTTTATACTTGAGATAGACTTCCTAATTGGGGGATCCTTTTGCATCCATTTCACATTATGCTGCAATAAATACAAATAAATGAATCTGTGTCAAAATCTAATTTTATCTTTTTACTCATCATCATGAGTAAAGGGAGTTCGGAAGCAGTTAAAACGGTTGACTTCTGGGTCCAATAATAAATATGCTAATTTATGCTAAAATAGAAATCCAATTTGAAATAATTCAAGTGAAATTACATAGAGAAGGCTAGCACAAATGGGTGTACTTTCTACCTGTCTGTTTGTATTTAGTGTGTCATGGAGAGTAGAGAATCGAAGCTAAGGATTTTAACTTAAATCACATTGGACACACACAGGCACCTTCCAAACAACTTGGGCTTATGCTAGACTCTTGGGGGAGCTGTTAGGATGATATTGTGCTCTTCAAAGTAGGAGGATACCTGGTAGTAAAGCCCTCTAGGCAAACTTGAACTAGGGAAAGATAATTGAGGAAAAAAAAGTAGTGAGTACTCCATGAAGAAGTATTCTATAAAGGTAAGGAAAGGGAGTTGGCGGTGAAAATCCCTGACAAATATGCTATGGGCTTTTGAGAGAGAAAAAGCTTGAAGGAAGTGGTCTTTCAGAAACCAAATCTTAGTGCAAATTGGATAGGAGATCTCTGGGACTGTGTGTCTTGATGGCTTAACCTGGATATATGTACAGAAGGAAAACTTGCTGGATATTTGTTGTTGAATAATTTAGTTTATCCTGCTGATTGAAAAATATCTAAACCAACACCAAATTAACTTTAAATTGTTTAAATATTAAGACAAATGAGAATAATTTTTAAGTTTGCTGTGGGTTCTTTTAAATACATTTCAGCTCTTCCCATAAAAATGGATCCTTTGACAACCGAATAAGGTAATTTGATTAAAATGACTTTCGAATAATTAAGATAGTAAAAAAAAAACTTTATGAGCTTTGTAAAAAGCCTACTCATACAGTTCAATCCTTAGAAATCATTAACTAATGCTCTGATGAACAAATAAATATATAAGTAGGTTAAAGGAACATAAATGCAAACTCATCTGAATTTAATTTACTTTGGATAAAATCCACATATATGTCTGAATATTGCATTTTAATGTTGTAAGTGTTTTAGGGGGAAAGCAGGAATTTGAGAGTAAATATAATAACTTAATTATAAGTTTCTAAGAAGTTGTCCCCAGGTATCCTTTATGTTTTATTCTTGGCTTTGGTGGAGCAGCGCATAAAAAAACAAAACAAAACAAAAAACATTTTAAATCTCTCTCTCTCTCTCTCACCATTTTTCCTCTAAGTAGATAAAAATTACTTTGGAGTTTGCTGTATTCCCACTTGCTGGATCTTCTTTACTTGGGCCTTGGAGTGGGGGTGTTTTGAAGAAGAGTCTAGGAGCACAAATTTGGGAAGATGAGAACCAACCATGTTTCCTTTTATTCTTCACCTCAAAGATTCCACTTTTCTAGTTATATATACTTTAATTATAATTTATGCTATACTTAATGTGAAGCACAATTAAATTTATAATAAAAGATGCATATACCATAAGAACTTAACGTAGAATTAGAAAATCAATAACTTGTGTGATACATTTGCAGAATTAATGCTGAAGCATGAAATCTAGCTATTATTTTCCAATTAGTTAAAGTCATGAATCTAGGACTATATCTACATATGGTCAACAAAATGAGCATTTTAGTTAAAACTTTTCGATATGGAAGTAATATTTTTAAAGGGCAAATACATTATTTTGTATTATTTCATTTGCAAGGCCTACACTCACATTTGATTGTGTTGTGTCAGAAGGACAATTTATGTCTTCATTGAAAAGGATACACTTGGCCTGGGAATGGCAACAGTTATCTTCACCAGGAACTTTCTATCTGCTAGGAAGACACATTTAAAAATTTAATTGACTTAATAAGTTGTTTGATATTTAATTAGATCATTAAGGGGTTGGTAATTATTATGCAGTACTTCTCAAATTTACCCAATGAAGTGCTAGAATAGCTGATGAAAGTGAACACCACTCTTGCCCTCCTACCTCTGATCCCTGTCTAGGTACAGAGACAAATTTGGCATACCTTATGTACAGTTTAATTTTTATCATTCACACAAAATTTACATTCTATTTTATAATGTATATGTGATTCTTTTGATGTTAATAATATGCTTTAATTTGATATCTAGTAGTATGTTTCAAATGTACCACATTTACCCTGGTGCTTCTCATATCTCCAGAATCACCACCCTCAATTCCCCTGAGGATACTCATATCACAATTGGACAATCATTGTCCCAAAGGGAAGTTCCATCAAGTTGTGATGACTTTGTAAAATGCAACTTCTTAACCTCAGGGAGGGAGCTATCCCAAGAAATAATTTTCTGGAAGTACTTGTTGATGTTGGAGATACAAGGAGCCATTTATCTTTAGGATTGTCCTTTTCAAGACTTGTCACTGCAATTCTTCTGATTACATGATTTTTCTGCTCTATTCTCAAAACTTTACAATTACTCACAAGTTTATGACTGCTTCAGGGAGAGAAAACTCTAGAAATTGACCTTGCTTTACTGTCTTAATCATTATTTCTCTTCAACAACAATAACAAAATTACTGAGCTTTTTTTCTTCTTTTTTTTTTTTTTGCAGTACTAGGGATTGAACCCAGGGGCATTCTACCTCTGAGCTACACCCCCATTCCTATTTTTTATTCTTTATTTTTGAAACAGGGTCTCACTAAGTTGTGGAGGGCCTCACTAAGTAGCTGAGGCTGACCCAGAACCTGCGACTCTCCTATCTCAGCCTTCCAAGTACTGGGATTACAAGCATGCGCCACCACGCCTGGTTTACTAAGCTTTTTCTATTTCTAGGGAACGCTTTTATAGCAACAAAGATGTATAAAACATGGTTTTTGCTCTTAACCTACGCCATAGAGAAAATAGGTCATATACATGGAAAGAAAAAAAAGTAGCAGCTAATGAATGGCAAATTATTTCACTTATAATTTAAATCAACAGATATATTCTAAATGCCTACTCTTGATCAGGCATTGGACAAAACCATATGGGGAGATCAAAAGGAAAATAAGATATTACACATGAACAGAATCAGGTATGACAAAGTTAATATGGTAATTGATGTAGTAGAACTTGCTGTGTAGGCACAAGAAGGAGTGGCTAGCTCTTTGGAAGAATTTGTGGAATTGAAAAGGTTTTCTACATTTTTTCTTTCTGGCATCACTTCCTTTATTTTTCCAATCCCCCAGTCTATCACAGGAATAACTCTCTCACCAATTTCTTGGAGGAGGGGATTTTTATCCTCTTTTTGAATAGACTCAACTCTTTGCCTTCGTAACTCTAAAGACTGGATTGTGAATTGCAATATTGCTGGTTCAGATACATGAACTTCAAACTCTTTAGTCATCAGTGCTGCTGGGAGTTCTTTACACACCTCTCAATAGTAGTTAATACAAACTTTCATTATTTTTCTCAACCAACCCTTCACTCCTCTGTCATAAGTAACTTGTACTTTGGTTTCACAAAGAAAATTTAAGAACTATTAGCATGCAACACCATAGTCTTCCTTTTGAATTCTATCATGCTTCTGTATCACAATCTTTGAACCAACTATTCTTTTTACCTGGATAACTCTTCTTTTGAGTATATGCATGGCTAACTCACTCTTCTTTTTTATGTCTTTGCCAAATTGTCATTTTTTCAGTAAGTCCTACTTCATTTAAAATTCCATTCCACTCCCTCCATACATAGTCAACTCCCTTTATCCTATAGCAACCATCACTTTATAATATACTCTATAATTTGCTTATATATTTTTCACATCTATTATTCTTTGCTGACAAGCAGATATGCTACGGTAGAGATCTTTGTCTACTTTATATACTGGTATAACCTAAGAACCTAGACAAAGTATTGGATTTGTTGTATAATATCAGTAAATATTTGTTGACTGAATGTTGCACTCCTGCACATTTTAACATCCCCTTTTCTTGACTAGTAAAATAAAGGTCTTATTTCCTGTTAAGAACAATTCTTACCTCTGTTTCTCATCTAGGACAGATTCCCTCTAGATTTTTATGGACCCAGATCTGCCAATTGTTCAGTTTCTTCCTCTAACAGTACTCCATCATCACATATGTATTTTTTTGTTTCTTATTAAAAAATATTCTCTCTAGTCTAGATCTTTAATCTAGTCACCCTATAATTAAACTTCTTGAACAGAGTACTCAGTTAGTGCATGCATCACTTGGCTTCCCACTAACACCATGACCAGTTTCAACCTGACTTTACCATCTGATGGTCACAATAAATTATGTTCATGAAAGTCACCAGTGGCCTTCTGTTAAACCAGGTTCTTCTTCTCAGGGGTCCTGTGTCGCATACACCTCCATCTATCATTCACTCTGTCTTACTTACTGGACTTCTTTTTCCCCATACATTCACTTATTTATTATTTATGCTGTGTGTGTGTGTGTGTGTGTGTGTGTGTGTGTGTGTATAGTACTGAGAATTGAGCCCAAGGGCATTCTGTCTCTGAGGTTTACCCTTAACCTTTATTATTATTTTTTTAAATTTTGAAAGAGGGTTTTACTAGGTTGAGGTTGTTGAGAGTCTGAGTTGCTGAGGTTGGCCTCGAACCTTTTATCCTCCTGCCTTAGCCTCCCAAGTCCTGGGATTACAGGTGTGTACCACCATGCCTGGCCCATAAATATTTTTTGAATATTAATGTGTATAGACACTATAAAGATATTGAGGATTTACTGGCAAACAAACACAAAGGTTATTCTACAAGCAGTTTATAGCTTTGTGGAAGAAGCATAAATAAAGAAGCCTCCCCCCCCAAAAATTGTAGAATTGAGACTTTCATCATTGTCTTGAAGAAAGTTCAGATGGTGCTGTGAGAACATTTAGTAAAGAAAGTTGGACCTGAGGAAGGTCTCCCTGAGAAAGTTCTGCGGGGGCAAGGAGTAAAGCAGAGCAGGAACTCGCTGGGAGGAAATGGGATGCTTATAAATCCTGGGATTGGAGGAAAAATGAAAGGTTGAAAATGAGAAAAAGCTGGTGTGGCAGGGCCCAAGGAAATAAAGAAGTGACAGCTAATGAGGCCAGTGAATTAGCCCAGGGCCAAATGGCACAATGATTTCAGGTTAAGGATTTGGGTCTTCAGTACTGAGAATATATGGATGTCTCTCTGATGGAGGCTGTGTCTTCCTATCTTTACCCCAACTCACAGGACAGGAATCTTCATCGAAGCTCACTAAATGCTTGAGAAATTAAGGAAGAAAGTGACAGAAACTAGTCTCAAAGGTTAAACATGATTGACTACAAGGAAGAGGTGGAGGGCATCTGTTTGTCAAGGAATTGTTGTTTAAAGAAACCAGAGACATGAAAAAACAAAATAAAACAAACACGTTTTGCTTTGGATATAGGGCAAGGGGTTTCAAAGTATTTTAAATGAGGTCAGGATGGGGAAAGAAAGGTATTAGAGATGATGAGGGGACACAGAGAATGGAGGGGGACTACTGGCAGAGACGTTACAAGAGTTCGAAGAAAGGTGAGAACATTGAGGACCAAGGCAGTCAGGAAAATCATTTTAGAATTGTAGCATTTTGCCAGGCATGGTGGCACATGCCTGTAAACTCAGTATTTGGGAGGCTGAAACAGGAGACTGTAGGTTTGAGACCAGCACCAGCAACTTAGTGAGACCCTCAGCAGCTTAGCAAGATCCTGTTTCAAAGTAAGAAAAACAAGGGCTGGGGTATATCCCAGAGGCAGATAACCCTAGGTTCAATCCTAAGACTGAGAAGAGAGAAAAGAAAGAAAGAAAGAAAGAAAGAAAGAAAGAAAGAAAGAAAGAAAGAAAGAAAGGAAGGAAGGAAGGAAGGAAGGAAAGAAAGAAAGAAAGAAAGAAAGAAAGAAAGAAAGAAAGAAAGAAATTGTAGCATTTTGTAGGGTGGATGATGATCTATCTTTTGTTTGAAAGGACAGTTAGATTTTAGACAAGTAGAGAGATATGGGAAAGCATTCTCAACATGGGAAATAAAATGAATTATGACTTGGAGGCCAGGATATACTGGAAATCTTCCTTTTCTAGTAAAAGCTGTGGCCCTTTTTAACCTTTCTACATGGTTCATAATTCTTCCCCACTCTGCTCCATTTCCTATAATGAATTGTGTAGAAAAAAGTCTTTACCCAAAATTTGCCTAAATCTTAAAAAAAAGAAATCCTAAAGAGATCATTTTACTTGTGCTAGATATTTTGGTGGACTGAAAGTAACCTAGGGAAAGGACAATTTTTTTTTTTTGTTAACTGTGGACTAGTGAATGCATTTTGGGCAACATGGTATTTTGTTTATTAAGCTCACTGTCAGCCTCTTTTATTGCCAGCTGAAGTACAGTAATATGATTTTGTTCCAAATTTTGCACTTTGCCAAAAGGTCTGTTTCTCAGCTGCATTTTGGGAACAGCTGTCAGCCCCAAGCAATCTGATTGCTTTTCATGAATGATAAATCACTTTTCTGTACACTGATTTGTTTAGGTACAATAGGAAGAGACATCTTTCTGCCTAGTATGTTAACAGAGGAAATGGTGGGATGGCTATGATGGGGGAGAAGTGAGAAAGAGCTAGTGGGCGTTTCCTCAGCACTTAATGTTCAGTTAATGTTAATTTCATTTGCGTGAACACTGGAAATAAATTCTCTTTATTAGCTGTTCTGAAGGCAGTAGGAGAAAGCTAAAGTTCTTTCTTTACTCTGAGCCATTATCTATTTGCTGCTGGATCTTCTGATAAAAAAAGAAAGAATGGATGCTCCTGGGTCATACATTCTTCTGCTTAAAAAAATTACCCATGCAAACTGTAAGGGTTAACGGGGTGTTAGAAGTTACAAAGAGAAACCTTAAGTTTCACTGAAGTATCCAATTAGTGAGACTCAGCAGTCCATGAAAATATTTATCATATTCCCAGTTCAGCTGAGACCTTATCTGCTCCAATTTTCCTTGTAAAGGATCACACTTGCTGCTTCTCATTCCAAGCAAAAAGGGGCAAAAAGGAAGGGGGACATATAATATTTACAGTATTATGCTTGTTTTTGAATTTTAGTTTTGTAAAAATAATTGAGGTGGGAAGAGAGGGAATCTGAGTCTTCTTCTGCCTTGAGGTTTGTGCGTGACAATGTTGTCTCTGTCTCTGGTGAGATAGTGAAAATGCCTGTCTGCAAGAGACCCCGGTAATCTGTCTGTTTAGGTCTTTTCCTTGAATGTAAGAAAGGTAGTTTATAAATTATGGATTTTCCCTAAGAACTATAGTAAATGGTCTACAAAGGCATAATAGTGTTTTTGGCCCATAATTTGTAAAAGTGTCTCCCTTCTCTGTAAGCAAGGATGGCCTTGCCATACACTCAGTGCTCTCAATTTCCATGTGTCCCCAGCCTCTGTAAGGGCTGCTTGGGGGCTGGCTGCTCCCGCCAAGCTGACTTGGTATGATCAGACAATGCTGAAAACCTACTGGCATCGTTCCTTAGCCCCATGTCAGCAGGCCAGGCACTTACTGCAGGATGCTCTTTTATTTTAATAAGTAATTTATTTAATGAGCCGACAATGGCAAAATGTCAAATGCAGAGACTTCAAGGATGAACAACACAGTTACAAGAAGCAGGAAGTCTACTTGGCTTGTGGTATTCAGTCTTCAGAAAGGACTTTTTCCTTGAGCTGATTTTAAAAATCAGTTGGAAGCTGGTTTAAAAAAGGATCTTTGCCATTAGTTGTGGGAAAAATAATGCTGCCCATATTAATTTTTAGAGTTTGCAATATGGAAATGGCAGGTGCTAGGCATAGAGAGCGTGGGATACTATGGTGAGTGTCACATTTTGTAAGAAGATGAGAGGTAGGAGTCATATAGTTGGCCCAATGAAATGTGCCTCTGCCTGCCAAGTCACCCGCCTCGAGCAGCATCTGACTCTGAGAGTCAGTGTGGGAAAGTGCTATAGTTCAAATCTGGACTGTCCCCCAGAGGCCTACATGTTGCAGGCTTGGTCCAGAGACCATGGAGCTATTAGGAGGTGTTGGAAACTTTAGTAGGTGGAGCCTAGTGGAAGGAAGTTCGGTCATTGGAAATGTGTTCTTCAAGGAGCACAGAGACCCCGGCCCCTTCCTGCGTTTGTCTCTTTGCTTTCCTGCCCTCCTCCACCACATATTCCTGCCGTGTGATGTACTGTGTAGCCTCAGGCCCAATGCCACAGAGACAAGTGACTGTGGACTGAAACTTCTGAAACTATGAGCCAAAATAAAATCCTTTCCTTATTAAGTTCATTGTCTCAAATATTTTGCTACAGTGCTGGAATGTTGACTAGCACAGAAGCCTTGGAGAAAAGCCCTTCATTAGGCAGTGGTGACTTCAGTCAGTGTCCTCAGATCATTCACTTTAAACTCTGATCTTAATTCTCTCCTGTTAAAAAGAAGGGCCTGTATTTGAAGTCCTCTGAGAAAGGATTTTCCTAATGTAATATCCTCTCCAGATATGTTCATTAATTCCCTTGTATTGGCTCTGAGTTCAAATCCTGTAGGTGGTAAGTCACTTAATCTGAAGGTGAACTAAAGGTTTTAGTAATTTTATTGATCTACCCTTAATTTAACAATCGGGTACCTGGTGGTACCAGACACTGTTGTAGGTCATTAACTTAGAGCAATGAACAAAATAGAGTAAAAACAAAACAAACAGAAACCCCAAACCCTGTTATCATAAAGCTAACATTCTGTTAGTTTATTGACAAATAGCATTGGGTAGTCCTAAGGTAAATATTGAAATAGTTGTTCCTTCTGAGAACTTGTGCCAAAATTTCCTCCCTCCCTCCTTTCATCCCTCCCTCCTTCCCTTCCCAGTGGGGGGAAAAATTGCCTTCATGATGTCTGATATGTTTATTTAGCAAATTCTTCACCTATCCCAATTAATTCCTATTCCTATGTTATAATTTAAGACTAGTATTGCTTAATTCTTCCCTTCTGACTCTGGGAGGCTTTGCAATATGCCCACAATCCTTTATAGGCCCCAATGCAGGGAGGAAACCCATTTCTACTCAGAATCCAGGGCTGTGTGCTTGGTTGTGTTCAGATTTGCTCCTTTCCTGGCAACGATGCATAACTGTGGGATACTAATTTGCACATAGTACTGGCTTTGCTTCTAGAAAAAGTAATGTGCATGGCCGGTCTCTGATTGATGTGTGGGAGCTGCCATTTGGGGGCGTATAACACTCTATTTTTCAGCCTGCTTAGAATTCTAAGGTTCAATGGCCAACATCTGTCATCCCTCGCTTTGGAATTTTTTAATTACCTTAAAAATGGTTATAATGTAATAATATTTATTAAAAATTTAGGAAATATAAAAATCATGGAGAAAATAAAAATAACCCATAATCCTATGACTCTGAGTTCAGCATTGTTAGCCTACTTGCATATATTTTCTAATACATGCATTCTTGTATCCTGTTTATTTTTTGTCCTCAACAATATATTATAAAAATAACCCTGACTATTAAAAACGTTTGCAGATCTCATTTTAGTATCTGCATATGATTCAATTGTATGCTTTAACACAACGTATTTAACCAATGCTTTATTATTGGCTATAGTTTCTGATTACTTTTTACAAATGCTGTGGGTAGTAGCCATGTTATATATTTTCCTTAAGACTATTTAAAAAATATTTCTAAGGCTTTTTGATACCCATTACTTATTTTATAGAATAGTTTGGAAACTGCTCTAGCTAGTATAACTTACTCACATTTTAGAAAAATTCTGTCAACTTGTTAGACAAGTTAAGTATCTTGCTATTGTTTTACTTTCCAGTTGTTAGAATCCTAGTGAGATTAAATGTGTTTCTTAGGTTTATTGGCTATTTAACAAATTCTGTCTTGTCTCTTCACTATTTTTCTATTGATGTATGCCCCCCTGAATAGGGGTCTCCCAAAGATGTCCATAATTGTATTCTCAGGACATGTGGTATATTACCTTCCATGGATGGAGAAAGGGTTTTTTGCCTATGTGATTAAGTTAAGGACCTTGGAAAGTGAGATTATTCCAGATTATTCAGATTATTTCAGGAAGGAGACTGGAGGGTGGGAGTCAGAGCAGGAGACGTGGAGATAGAAGCAGAGGCCAGAGGAGAAAGACTTGAAGGTGCTATATGCTGGCTTTGAAGATGGGGGAAGGGGCCACAAGGCAAGGAATACAAGTGGCCTCTAGAAACTGGGAAAGCAAAGAAAAGGGATTTCTTTTAGAGCATCCGGAACATCTTGATGTTAACTCAGGGGAGTGACTTGGAACTTCTGATTTCTAGAAATGTAAGAAAATAAATGTATATATTATAAGCCATCAAATTTGTGGTCATTTGATAGAGTGGTAATAGGAAACAAATAATGTATTCTTATTGCTTTTATTGACATGTAAATAACCTTTTCTACTGTCAAGTTATTCACTTGTCATCTATGTTCCAAATATTTCTCCAGGGTTTCAGCTTGCTTTTAAATATTTTTATGGTGTTTTTGACAGAGAGTTTTGTTGTTAACTTTAAAAATATTATTGACATTATATTAGATAAACTTTATTTCAGTGATACACAAATTTAAAAAAAATTATGCAGTCAAATATATGTATCTTTTCCTTGGGGATGTATTCTATTGCTTTTAAATCAGTTTTATATTCACCAGTGTTACTTCCAGTATTTTTATGGTATGTGATTTTTCATTTATCATTCTTCATTAAGTTTTTATGCATTTTTAGTCCTATTCCAGGGCTATCTAGTCTATCCCATTAATCTGTCAAATCCTGTGCTATTTCCACATCATGTAAGTTATTGTAGTTCCATAGAAGTTTTTATGTCTAGTAGGCCAAATGCTCATTCATTACTTTTCCTCAGAATTTTTCTAAAGCTGATGTCAACATTTTTGTTTTCCAGACGATTCTTGGATTCATTTAGACAAGTTGAAGAATTTCACTGGTATTTAAATTTGAAATTTGCAATTAATCCACTTGTTATTTTGGAAAGACTGTATCTTCTTAATATCAAGTCTTCTTAAGAGAGAACATGGTATATTTTTCTATTTACAGACATATAAAAATATATATTTTTATAACATTTTGTCATTTTATTGGTGTAATTTCAGAGTTTATTTAGTAAGATAAGCTTTAGACATCTTAGAAATTTTCCTGATATTGGGATTAGAATGTTTTTTCATGGTATTTACTGACTAATTTTGATTGATATATTGGAAAACTATTTTTGTATACATATATTTTGCTCTGTTGTGCATTATTAATTATGAGGTTTTCAGTTAATTATTTGCTTTTTCTTAGATATATAATGATATAGCATACAAATAGTGGTGATTTTATTTCTTACATTCTGAAAGTTTGCTTCTTCTTTTATTTCAAATTTAAAAGTATTAGCCAGACCTTCCAGAACTCTGTTGAATGTTAATAGCAACATGATGTGTTTTCATCTTAGACTTTAGACATAATGTCTCAAATATTACACATTTAGAATGGTACTGACTACTGTTTTAAAATAGGCCTTATATTTCATGTAACAGAAGTATTTGTTTCCTACCTTAAGGCATGAATTAAAATAATTTGTGTTTTCATTGTTCCAATTGTAGCTTTTGAAGTAATATATGGATTGTTTTCTGAATAATAAACCCAGTTTATATTCTAGGATAAACTCTACTTTGATTACTAGATATTCTTTACAATAAACTATAGAATTTCATTGGATAGATTATTTTTTGTTTTTAGGATTATTGAATGTATAGTTTAAGTATTTTTCTCTCTGCATTGAATTTTGGTCTGAGGCATTGCTTCCTAAAATATATTTTGTGTTTTACAGGTTTTTTTTTTTTGTTTCCTAAAGCTTATATTCCATGAGGATTTAAAATAACTTACCCATAAAACTAGCTGCTTAGAATCATTTTTTGGAATCAATTTTTAAGTTATTCAATTTATCTTATTTCTTCTAAGTAGATTTCTTCTTGTTGGGTCATTTTCAGTAATTTGTATTTTTCACAATTTTTTAATTAATATCTCAATGAATTCATTTTCTAAAGAAAGACTTGAGGGGCTATAAATTTTCTAAGGTGTTATATAACCACTACTATTCTAGACACATAAAAGTAAGTTAACTAATTATAATTCATTATTTGCAGTGAATGCCTTAGAACTGAATTCTGGAACTGGTTGAAAAGGGCTAGTAAAGAGTTAAACATAATACTTTAAAATAATTATTGAAGTTTTCTTATTTGTTTTTGTATTCTCTCTCTTTATATTTACTTACATGTGGTTTAAAATTGTTTCATTCAATTTGTTATAATTTTTTCCCAAAGGACCAGCTCTTGTCTTTATAATTCAAATATTTCATTTACTAGTTTGGCTATATTTGTTCTATCTATCTATCTATCTATCTATCTATCTATCTATCTATCTATCTATTTAATCTATCTATCATATCTATCTATCTATCTATCTATCTATCTATCTATCTATCTATCTATCGTGGTGTTGAGAATTGAACTCAGGGGCATTCTACTTCTGAGCTACACCCCCAACCCCATTTTAGTTTTTCTTTGAAAACTTGCTAAGTTGATGTGAGCCCCACTGAGTTGCTGAGGCCAACTTCAAATCTGTGTTCCTCCTGTCTCAGCCTCCCAAGTACAGGGATTACAGGTGTGTACCACCATGTGTGGCATTGTTTTTATTATTATTTTTTCCCTTCTTCAGATTTTGTTAGGTTTCTTTTGCTAAACTCTTTCTGATGACTTGATTTGAATACTGGATTTAACTCATTTTAAACGGAAAAATAGGAATGCTCTGAGTAGAGTGGAATGGTGAGAGTGAGATAGATAATGATATAGACTTGGAAGGTTGTGTAGACAGGGTCAGGGAGGGCTATGAATGTAAAACAATTACTGGGCGTTAGCACTTATAGAGCTAGAAGTTACACATAGTACTGTACTCTGAAGACAATTTTACCCTTCAAGGTTAACGCATGCTGATTAACTCAATCTTTAGTTGCAAAGTATTTGTGAAAGGGTTTCCATTAGAGCTATAAATGGAGTACCACCTTAGTGTCTATCCATAACGTTCAAGAGGGGCTGAAATGCTTTGAGCATTTGGCTTCAAAAGTCAAACTAAAGCCGGGTGTGGTGGCGCACGCATGCATGTAATCCCAGCATTCGGGAGGCTGAGACCGGAGGATCCAGGTTCGTGGCCAGCCTCAGCTACCTAGTGAGGCACTCTGCAACTTAGTGAGACTCGGTTTCAAAATAAAGAATAAAACATAGGGCTGGGGTGTAGCTCGGAGGTAGAATGCCCCTGAGTTCAATCCCCAGTACCACAAAAAAAAAAAAAAAAAAAAAAAAGTCAAACTAAATATGTAGTAGCCATTTGAAGAAAAGAGATCACAGAACCTTGGTTAAAGAGAAAACTTTTTAAAAGACAGAATTTGAGTTGAGCTGAAAGAAGGAAAAAGTGAAGTGTTCAGCAGTTGCATGATAGATTTGGCAGTTATGGATAGAGCTCAATAAGAAGAAAGGGCATGTTGTGGATGAGTAGGAAATGGATTGAGCACAGCCAAAGTATATCAGGTTTGTAGAGAATCTTCTAAAGTGGGTAGAGTTTGTGCCTTAGTATGGTCAATGAAAAGGAGCCATTGAAGATTCTTTAATAGAGAGTGACCCAATGAAAGCATCCTCTTCACATGTTTAGGCTGCCAATAGTGGCAGTTGGGCTAGATTGGAAGGGAGAGATGTGACCCTGAAAATCAGTTCCTGTATCAAGTGGTAAGTATGACCTTAGTGATCACTAGAATATAAATAAAAAGATGATTCTAGCACATGAGATATGGGAAATCAGAGAAAATAGAGAAAAGTTAAAGAAATTTTTTAGTTTTGATTCTTATATACTTAAAATTAAATGGTCATAAAAGATTCTATTTGAGATGAAATATAGTGCATTAAATTTTGTACCTCTTGAGTGTGAGGTGGGAGCTGGACATTCTCTTGGAAGGTGCATAGAATTGGTTAGGAATGTGAAACTAGTGTGCAGAAGAGAGGGGCTGAAGAGGACAGTTTGACCAGAATCCGTAGACTTGGATGGATTTTTTAAAAGCATATATGTCAATGAAGATGACCAGTAGATGGGTCTTGTGGAGCTAAAGCACAGTTTGGGAGATCATTGAAGTTTGAATTCAATGTGTGGAAACTATAATGTGGGTGGGAGATATTTTATGGGCATTGAAGCCAGTGGGTACAAAAAATAATGTTGAATTAGTTGTGCAGCAAAAGGAGATAAATAGGCTGCTTGAAAGAAGGCAAAGGATTGAGTGAACAATGATAACGGTAATAATGATAATAATTCTAAGAAAGTTTTTATAGAGTGTAAGCATTAGCTTATGATTGAAGGTGTGCAGGGAAGGGCAAAAGAAACTATACAGAGAAAGAGGTTTAAGCATGGGAGTAAATTTTAGACTTTCTCTGAAAGATCTTACCCACACTGAACCAAATACATTAATCAAATGGAATATAAAACATTAACTTGGTAGAAGTTAGAATGAAATTAGATGTGGTCTAGTCTCAGAATGGTAAACCCAGGGTAATGATAAAGTCCTATTCAATAGAAGTTAGCATATAGTGTCCAAGAGCAAAAGAACTGACTACTGAAGATAAGTATGAGGTAAAATCAGGCTAGAAGTTGCAGGATGGTTAAAATCCAGGGTTAATCTCTTCCAAAGAATAACTGGGTAGTTTTATCAATATTGCTGACTATTTGGCCCTTCAATAAGTGGAATCTATGTGTCTTTGAAGTTTCTAAATCAAAGTGACTTTGATATAAGGTTCTTTGGAATAATTGAAAAGTGGTCTTTTTCATTTTTCTTTTCTCTTGAGTTGTTACTCGGAATTTGCATACTTCTCCAGTGTAATAAAATTTAATCTAAAGTTCAAGGTAGCCATTTATATTTTATTAAGCCCTTAAGTTTAAGATAATATTACTTGGGGTGGTGATTTATGTGTGGCTGAGAAGTTTATAGGGGAAGAATTGGTTACATAGGCTCCTTCGTTTTGTTTTGTTTTAATGAGGGTGAAGTTGGAAAGCCCTGGGAGAAACAAAGAAGAAAGCCATTTTTGTTTTTGATGAGAGAAAAGAATAAAAATGTAGATGTCAAGGTATGATTTAAAAAATCTTGTCCTTGCTTATGCTGAGGAAGAGGGTGTGAAATGAGGAGCCGGAGGAGGAGGTTTGAAGTTAGAAATAAGGAGAGGGTGTGTGGAAATGAGGTTACCCAGCAGGAGACCAGTGCAAAGATCAAAGTGTGTGTGATGCCTAGATGAAAATGAAGAAGAGCTGACAAAAAAGAAAGAGAGGGGGCCTAAGGAGAATCTACAGGAGCCCCCTGCACTGGTCCAGGAGTGTTCATTGGTGCAGAACAGCCTCTGAGAGCCAAGATCTTTATAGCCACCTGTGTACAGGGTTAAAAACTTACCATACTGAAGCCAGCCTCTGCATAGCACAGTATAGTTTCTTGTTGCCACAGAAACATTCTTTCTTCAAGTAAAAATGTAGTTTTTCTTGACCTCAGCATAATATTTTTTCTCTAAAAAGCTTTCTCATTACTTTATTTTGCTCTTCAATTTGGAAATTGTCCTTGCAGAAGAGAATGACTTCATTGGGCCTGACCAGGTTCAGAATGGCTCCTCCTTGCTGTGGGAAGTTGTTTAGATAAGAGCAGGGTGGGGGGAGGGGGGAATCTGGGTGTATTCAGTGCTACTCTGACCTGGGATTGTTCTCAAGAGAACCAAGATTTTGAGGTTCCCTACCAGTGTAGTTCCTAAGGGTCAGGTGTCAGAAGAGAAAGATGTATCTTCTGTCAAGAGTGGAAATTTGTAGCAAATGTTCTCCTGTGGTTTTAACATATCCATTAACTTGAAAGTAAAAAATAGCTAGGCTTGCTTTAAGTGAGTGAAATATTTTGGAAAAACAAAAAAAACAAACTGGAGAGTAAGTACTTCAGTGAAATGATTAGGGGTATGGATTCTAGAGCCAGAATGACTGTATTTACATCTCAGAGCTCCACGAACCAGCCGGTGACAAGTGATGCTGGTCAAGGCCAAACCTTGCTGTGCCTCACTTCCTCATTCATAAATGGAGATGATGGTAATATCTGCTTCATAAAGTGGTATATAATACCATCACAACCACCACAACAGTAATAGTAATTATACTATTGTTTAATACATTTGTTGGCTCATTAAATAAATTGGCATATTTAAAGAAGGGCTTGAACTGTGTTCTGCAAATATAGGGACATTTCATAATTTAATTTTTGTTATTATTAAGTTATGAATTCAAAAGTGTCAGAGACTGGTTTTGTATGTTATGCTTTCTGTAACATGTGATTTTCCATATGTGGTCAAAGTTGTTTTGTAGAGTATGGCCCTTCCCTGGTATTTCCCATATTTGTATTAAAACCAAATTACACTTTTTTTTTGCTTGAAAATTATAGTAAGTTTTTTTCCTTGCTATCTGGATATTGTATTACATACTTTCGTTCTCATGCCAAGATAAAAATGAAGATCTTTGACTTACTTCTTCAAAACAGCTCAACTGATTTAGTTTAGTAAGTTGCTATTGGCCTTAATCATTAAGGCAGCTCTGCAAATGTCATTTTTTTAAATGATATTTCAGTGAGTCACTTGCTATTTTTCTTTTTAATTTTCTGATTGAAACTGGAACACAAAATCGTTGGCTTATAAGACGATCGAAAATATACATAAGGTGGCTAAAGTCAATGAAAGAAAAACCTAGGGCAAGGGATGTTACTCAGTGGTAGAGCTTGCCTAGCATGCTTGAGAGCCTAGACTCAATCTCTTGTACTACAAATTAACAAAAAAAATTTGAAGAGAAAACTTTATTATTCCTAGCCTTCCATAAAATTGGTAAGTAGTGCCATCTGTTTGAAAAGGACCTTACAGTTAGGGTAACTTTTCATTTTTTCTATTTATTATTATTACTGGTTTTTTGTTTTTGTTTTTTGGTATTGAAGATTCATCCCAGAGGAGTTCTACCTCTGAGTTACACCTTAGCCATATTTTATTTACTATTTTGAAACAAGATGTCACTAAGTTATTGAGAGTCTTGCTAAGTTGCTGAGGGTGGTCTGGAACCTGCGATCCTCCTGTCTCAGCTTCCCTAGTACTGGGATCACAGGCCTGTGTTACCCTGCTTGGATTCTTTTTCATTTATGACAGGGTTTTGTCTCTACAGGAGAAAATTCACAGATACATTATTCACTAATCCAGTTTATTTGTCATAAAGACTTTACCAAATGTCTACTTTGTGTAGGACAAATCACTATTCTAGATGAGAGGGATACAAGGATAGCTGAGGTAAATGATTATGGAACTAACTGTTTTGAGGCGGGAATAAGATGCTGTATGGATAACGAAGATATATGACAGAATTTACTAAATAACATGTTGTATCTTTGGTCATAGGTCCAAAGTAAAGAGTCCAATTGATCACAGACTAGAACCTCAAAAATTGCAAGCCAAAATAAACCTTTTCTCTTTGTAAGATGATTATCTCAGTTCTTTGTCACAGTGGCAGAAAGCTGACAAACTCATCATCTAAAGGTGAGCAGTCATTCATTAATGCGTGTGTGTGTGTGTGTGTGTGTGTGTGTGCACGCGTGCATGCGCACGTCAATGTGAATTTTCAAATTCTTTTAGAGAAAAAAACCCCTATAACATCTCTAATTTTAAAGGTGACAATTTAAAGCATTAATACAGTATGTGGGCCAAGACAAAATGTATTTTCAGGTTAGTTTCAACCCGGGGGGGCAGTCACTTTGCAAGTTCTGAAATAGATTCTTCTCTGGCAACCTACAGGAAGGCTCTGCTTTGGTTAGTCTGTGATAAATTCAGAAACAAAGTGCGGTATCTTGAAAACTAGGCAGAAAATCCCTAGGTAGTCAAGGGAAAGGTCAAATAGGATGTGGCAGAAGAGTTAAAGAAGGGTGTTTATTAAGGTAGATGGTGTGACCAGCAGACAACAGGATGGGAAAAATAAAGTAATATCCTGTATACCATCAGCTGGATCCCAAGAGGATTTGCCATGATCTTACAATAAGACTCTTTTCTTTCTGGTAACATATTGTACCTGCATGTTTTCTTAAACATTACAGGTAAGTCTAGGGGGTTATATAATCTTGAATTGATTTAGTTTTGTAGAATCTGGGACTCTGTGGAGCTAAAGATAAAAGCTTAGCTGAGAGTGATGGCACATGCCTGTAATCCCAGTATTTGGGAGGCAGAGTCAGGAGGATTGCAGGTTCAAGGCCAGCCTCAGCAACTTTTCAAGACCCCCATTTAAAAATAAAAAGTAAGCTGGGCGTGGTAGCTGGGCGTGGTGGTGCACGCTTGTGCTGAGACCAGAGGATCTAGGTTCGTGGCCAGCCTCAGCTACCTAGTGAGGCACTCCGCAACTTAGGCCCGGTTTCGAAATAAAGAATAAAAAATAGGGCTGGGGGTGTAGCTCGAAGGCAGAACGCCCCGGAGTTCAATCCCCAGTACTGAAAAAATAAAAATAAAAATAAAAAGTAAAAAGGGCTAGGAGTGTAGTAACTAGGAGGTGGAATTCCCCTGGGTTCAATGCTCAGTAATACATATACATTTTTAAAAAAGAATACTTTCACAGTTAACATCTCTTCTTCAGTTAAATAGGATTTCTCCTTGGCCTATTGGCTCACACTAGTGCACACACTGATTCTTCATGGTTTTCCTGCAAGTTGACTGCATACTGTGATTATAGATAATTTTTTAGAAATCAATAATATCAGGATAAAGTTTAGGAATTTGACAACAATGAATTAACCTTAGTTTTTATATATTTATATTATCTTTCTAAATACTGAGTTAGCTTAAGAGTTTAGCATGATGGCTTCATATCTTGTAGATATATGTATCCTAACTACAAGATAAAAACAATACTGAGCTAAAAAATAGCAAACCAAAGTTAGACAACTGCATTGTCTATATGAGTTCAAAAACCTTTGATTCCCCACCCCTACTGGATTGAGAATAGACTTTTTTTTCCAAAACTTAATTGATGGCTATTTAGTTATTACACAGGCATGGCTCTTGTGTTATGAAGCCCAGAAATACATCTACCCAGAGGAGGAGATGGTAATAATTCACAAAACTGGAATTTACCCAAGCCATTTAATTAGCAAGTACTTAATGAGAACTCTTTTTCCTCTATAATTGTAACTGCTTGTGGTTCGGTGTCTACCATGGTTACAGCATTGCCATTTGGATCAAGAATCATCAGAGAAAGACATAGCCAAGAAAATCTGCAGTTGCAGAATACTGAGAAAGCTCATTGTCTTTTCCCACATGATGTTACTGGCTAAAAGCAAACTTCTTGTTAGAGAAGCTATTAAAAAGAATCTTAGAGAGTATTTGAAACTATATCTTACTATGGCATGGAAAACCATGATGTGGAATTTCAACGAAAAGAGGCAACACATCAGATACCACTTTGTCAAGGTCCTGTTCTAAAGCATTTGCTGTATACCATGAAGTATTTCCTGTCTATGCATCAGTCTCTGGGCACCTTGAAACATAAAGGAAAAAAAAAAAAATCCGTACCCTTAAAACCTTCAAAATTCAGTAGGAAAGAAGAATCCCTAAATTAATAAGAACATAAGACATTATACATGAGTTTTTTTTTTTTTTTTGCGGTACTGGGGATTGAACTCAGGGGCATTCTGCCTCCGAGCTACACCCCCAGCCCCTTTTTATTCTTTATTTTGAAACAGAGTCTCACTGAGTTGCGGAGTGCCTCACTAGGTAGCTGAGGCTGGCCTCGAACCTGGATCCTCCGGTCTCAGCCTCCCGAATGCTGGGATTACAAGCGTGCGCCACCACGCCCGGCTATACATGAGTTTAATAACACTTAATTCTCAGTGAGGAAAAGGGGCAAGCTGCTTGAGTTGGGGGAATGGGAGAGAACTTCATGGAGAAGTTGTATTTGATCAGAGCTGAAAAGATGGGTGCCCATGGTGGGGATGTAGAGGAAACAGGCTTCTAAATGAAAAGGACCAGGTGAACGAAGGTACAGAGTAGCTACACGTAATGACCTTCAAGGATTGTGGATTGGCCCATGTGGCTTGAAGAAAGGCCTTCTGTCAACGATGTGTTGGAGACGAAAGGGTAGAGTGCAGGTGGAAGTTAAGGCCAAGAGTAAAACTAGGCCGTTTTCACTCTGTTCCCTTGGCGCTCTATGTATCTGATGCTGTGTTTTCTGTGAATTGTGGTATCATATTTGTTTGTGTCTACCTTCCAGCTAGATGACAACTGCTTCTTGGGAGAGCCGTATTTTATTTATTTTCCCCCTTGACACCAATAAATACTTAATATTTTTCTAACTTTTTGTACTCTTGGTGTTTGTGTGAGTGCTTAGAAAATGAGACTTCTTATCAATATTGAATCTGATAAGCGAGGGACCCAGCTAAGAAGTTTTGAAAACCACGTAAGGAAGTTTGAGTTTGGTTCTGCATGCAATGTGGAGCCTTTGAAACATTTTGAGAAAGGGAATGTATATGATCAGAACTGTGCTTTCTGAAGATAACACAAACAACAGCATGGAAGGGAACAAATTATAGAGAAGAAAAGCCCAAGGCAAGGAGACCTGTCAGCAGTTGTCACAAAAATCTAGGACAGGGGAAGAGCCTGGAATGCAGGAGGCAGAAGCTGTGGGAGTAGAACAGAGGAATAGACTCAATGATGTCGGGCAACATTTGGATGCAGGAAACGTAGAAAATGAAAGAAAGGGCCTGGAGTTGTAGTTTCCTATCAAACTCAGATTACTTAAAAGTCTTTCAGCCAATTTGCCACCTCTGTGTGATTAAAGAAGTCTCCCTGGTTCTCTAATTTCTCTCTTGATGAGATTTGGCATGAAATGTTGGTCTTCAGAAACAAAAGCAGAACAAAGCCAACATCTAGATATTATCCTCAAATTATTGTGGTCCATGAAAACTTTTGAGGAGCCGGGAATGTAGGAGTTATTTATTCATATGAAAGAAGAAGGGCTCCAAAGTAAGGATTAGGGGTTAGTGAACACAGTGGGCTCCTGTCAAATTTGTCAGATAAGGGATAAAAGTGTCAGTTATGCCTCAGAGATTCTTCTTAATGATTCGGGGCAGCTTTCAATATGACAACAAGTTCAAGCTGCTAGGTCCCACAATTTCTTCAAAGCCTTTTCTGGCTGAGGGTTGTAAAGAGGAGAAGGAATATCCTGTCTGGTCTATGGGTTTCCTGTTTGTTTTTTTCTTGACTTGAAAAGTTTTGTAGGAGATCAATAAAATGTACTTCACAATAAATTGCTTTCCTCTAGTGAGGAAATATTTTGGCTGCTGTCATCAGTAGCATGCTTATATAAACGGAAAGAAAACATTTATAGAAAATGTCTATTGTAGCCTGTCAAATTGGGAGTGACTTCCAAGACAATGGAAGGAAACCTGAGTCTTTACTGAGAATTTTACATTTGTTCACGAAATGATAAAATTTCAAGAAAGCACCTTCCAACAGTCTCTGAAGTTTATGCAGGATTATTCAGTATCCACAGGTGAGCTACTAGTTAAAGGAATTGCCACAAATGTCAACAGTCAAGCCATCGAAACAATACTAATTACCTATTGAGTGTCAGAATTCAGTCATGTCAGAAAAGGGAGAGCAGGCAATTTACCTCTCATAAAGTGGTTAAAAAAGAAAAAAAAACAACAACAAATGAATGAAGATATGTATGAGAAGCATCATAGAGGACCCTAGTATGAAATATGCTATAGCAAAGTAGCAGGCATTTTCTAATGGGAAGAAAAAAAAAAATCTGTTCCCAAGTCCTTGGTGTTGGTAGCATTAAACCTGAAACAAGAATAAAGGCTCTTCTTTTTTTATTGAATATTGAGTAGATTGTGGAGGAGGAACTAGCATAAAAATGGTAAGAATCAATATTCATTAGATAAAAGATGTTTTGTTATCAGCAAAGCAACAAGAATGAATTCATTCAGACGACATCTACTGTGGATTTACTTTGTAAAACATTACAATAATACAAAGAAAGAGAGAATAAATGTACTTTCCAGGAGTTACTGGTAGTGACTGAATCATCATTTTATTAGAGGCAGGGTATTCTTTGGCAAAAGGGGGATGCAATGGTTTTCAGTGCCCATTGTTTCTTGCATTTTTTCTCTGCATATTTCTCCTCTGTCAGGTTTCCTCCTTTTCTTGCCCTGTACCCATCTGCTTTCTAGATACCTTCTGTTCTAGAGGAATGAGAGGAGAAACAAATTCACCCGGTGGCAGTGGACCTCACCCTGGGCTCTGTGTTAATGTCCTGCAGGTGGGCAGGGTGACTGTGGGGCATTCCTAGAGTTGCTGACTGCATTTCTCCTGGGTGGGCTCTGGAATCTCATGGCTGTATTTCAGGCAGGGTTGAGAATCACATGGTCTTTGAACTTCACCTTTCACAAACACCAAGTGGTCTTCAAACTTAACCCCTCACATATGTTCTAACATAATTCTCTCGCTTTGCAATTTTTACATTAAAAAAAGTGGTGTATGTGTGTGTGTGTGTGTGTGTGTGTGTATGTGTGTGTGTGTGTGTGTGTGTGTGTGTGTGTTTGGTACTGGGGATTGGACCCAAGGGCATTCTACCTCTGAGCAACACTCCCAACCCTTTTATAAAATTTTTTTTTGCTTTGAAACAGGGTCTTGCTAGGTTGCTGAGAATCTTACTAAGTTGCTGAGGCTGTCCTCAGACCTGAGATCCTTCAGTCTCCAAGTACTCGGATTATAGGCATGCACCATGCTGCTTGGCTTCATTTTGCAAATTTTTAAGTTGACATATAGAATGTTTCAACATAGTTAAGGTGGTTTAAAATAATACAATTTTACATTACAAATACTGATGTTTTAAAGTTAATAAATTATAAAATGAACACAATGAAACCGAAGACTATGGGAGTCCATACCTATTTACTTACCTACCTACCTACCTACGTACCTACCTACCTACCATGATTTATTTAAGAAATATATGAACACATTCTCATCTAGCAGTTGACATTTTACTTTATTTCCTTTTTTTCTTGAATTTTTGTTTCCATTCTATTTCTCTCACGTAATTTTAGGTTTCTTGACTAGTTCATCATATTTCTCTTCAACAAAAATGAATTTATTAATTGGACTTCAACATTATGGAAAATTTCCATGAGGATCCAAATTAAAATATAAAATACACCCTCCCCTCACCCCCGAATTGCCATTAAAAGTGCTATCATCATGGACTTGACATAAATATAGATTTCAATTACTAATAAGTGTAAAAGCATAATTTTATTTTAAATATATTTAGAAATGAGATGTATGGGGATTTACAAATTGGTAAGCTTAGTATTCTTTAATGCTTAATACTTAGTGATAAAATGAGAGTATTCAGCATTGGTAATATTACATTTTTTATTTTTATAGATGCAAATTTTTTAAAAACTTGCATAAATAGACTTGCATTGGAAAGAATATTGTTATGACAGTGTCAGTCATTATTGTTGAGCTTCTGAATTATATGCCAAAAAAACCCATTAGTGATTTCTCCTTAAAACATTAAAAAATAAATGATCACTGAAAAACTGCATAAGGTTCTTTGTTCAATTTTGTTTGAAGAAAAAAATCAAACAGCTGAACAACTTGCAAAAGAATTTCTTAGCTGGGTGCGGTGGCACAGGCCTGTAGTTCTAGAACTTGGGAGACTGAGATGGGAGGATGGCAGGTTCAAGACTATTGCTCAGTAACTTAGTGAGACCCTGTTTCAAAATAATAAATAAATAAATAAATAAATAAATAAATAAATAAATAAATAAATAGGGCTGAGAATGTAGCTTAGTGGTGAGCACTCCTGGATTCAATCCCCAATGCAAAAAAAAAAAAAGAACTTTTAAACCATTCATGGTACTGTTCTCTTTCTCAATAGTATCTCCAAAGTAATATATTGTTAGATATTCTCCTAATGCCAACCCAGGAAATATATACTTCTGTAACATTTGTGAAAAGTAAGAAGTATGTCTTTAAACAATAAAAAGAAGGGGTTGGAGAATTACTATAAAAGGAGAAGTGAAAACCTAAGGCTTGGTCAGCATTTTGACTGCTCTTGATCTTGCCTAGATAAATTTTTTATTTTTCTGAGAAAGGAGCAAGTGAAAACTGAAGATCTGGAAGAGTCTTCTCCCACTTCCATTGGATACATTCTTCAACATGTCAGCCCTTTTGTAAGTGCATTTACGTATTAAGTGTATTAAGTGAAGAGGCTTAGGGAACATGTGGTTAATTTAAAGACTGACTCCTAAAGTTAAAAAAGAACTCATAGATGGAGTTTTTTTCCCACCAGACTCTCTCAGATCCTAATGTCACAGGCACATGACAACTATAAATTTCACCCTTATTTTTTTTTTTCATTTGCTTGGCTGGTATTTGAAAGGATTTTAATGAATTCAACTGAAGTAAATTTACTAAGCCAAAGATATAAATGGTGCTATTTAATAAAAATGTGATAATGCAGCTGGACATGGCAACACATGCCTGTAATTGCAACTACTTGGGAAGCTGAGGTGGAAGGATGGCAAGTTGGAGGCCAACCTGGGCAACTTAGTGAGCCTCTGTTTTAAAATAAATAATAAAATAAAAGGGAGGAGGGTAAAGCTCAGTAGCAACTGAGTGGGGGAGTACCTCTGGGTTCAATTCCCCAATAACAACAACAAAAAGAGTAATACTTCAGACCATACATGTAATTTAAGATGTTCTAATAGTTACACTGAAAAGATAAAAAGAAAAATGGTGAAATTAATTTTAATGATATATTTATCAAGTGCAATATGTCACAATATTATCATTTCAATATGTTATCAATATAAAATTGTTAACAATACATTATATATTCTTTTGTACTAGTGTTTGAAATTCACAGCACATCTCAGTTCATACTACATTTCGAGCACTTATGCTCAGTGGCTACCTACTGGGCAGCATGGCTATGGGTGATTGGAAACTAAACTTCATATGTCCTCTAACACTGTGTTGTAGAAGTAAAACTGGTTCATCAGTGTAGGAAGAGATGCAAAATCACTAATTTGCATTTTGCTAGATGACATTCTTTACCCTACCTCGCACTTCGTATGAAATCTGGTGCTTTACTGAAGTTCTAATTAGCTACTGATTTTCGCAGTGTGCATCACTTTTTGGCAAATGTGTCATGGAATGGTACTTATCACACTCTTAAATTACATCTGAAGTGGAATAATCAACTCTACTTTTCATCAGAACACTGATTTCCTCTGGCTTTTTATTAGTTGTATTAGCTCCCTCTAATCTGCAAAAATCAATAGTTTTGGATGTTCCTTAGGCAATAGGCTCAGACTGAGTTGAGATCTGCTCCTCCATTCCATTTCTGTGAGGACTTGGGCTCCCTTGCTCCCTTGTTTCCATTCCTCCTTCTGCTTCTGCTCCTTTTCTTTTTCCCCTAATTTTAATTTCATTCCTTACCTCTCCTCCTTTTCTGGTCATACAAAGCTCAACCTTAATTCACGCCACGATGTGATGAACAATGGTTAGTGTGAGCCAGTTGCTAGGATCTGGCTCTGATCTGCTAGTGATTGGGAAGAACATCATCTTAAGTGAAATAAGCCAGACTCACAAAGTCAAGGGTCATATGTTTCCTCTCTTATGTGGAAGCTAGAGACAAAAGAAAAAAAAAAAAAAAAAAAAAAAAAAAAAAAAAAAAAAAAAAGGGAAAGAAAGGGGCAGGATTTCATGAAAATAGAAGGAAGACATTCTGTTTTCTGAATAGTAGAGGAAAGGGACCAAGGGAAGGGAGGAGGAAAGGGAAAGGAGAAGTACTGATGAATGAGATTGACCAAATTATGTTATGTGCCTATTATAAATATTTAAAAACAAATCTCACTGTTCCATATAATTATAATGCAGAAAAAAAAAAAAAGTAGTATGTACCAGAACTACCTGGAAAGCTTGTCACAACCTAGAGTCCTAGGCCCTAAATGGAGTTTCTGATTCAGTAAGTTTGAGAATTTACATCTTAAAAAAAAAAGTTCCCAGGTGAGGCTGATGCTATTGCCTGGGGACCACACTCTGAGAACCACTGGTTAGAGCAGAGGTAAGTGATTCATTTTTAGTCAATGAGCTATAAGAGACATGTGGCAAAGTGTATTCTTTCTGATAAGAAGGCAACTGGCAATAATGCCCCCCCAACCCTAGCCATCACCTTGCATTCTGCTTTGAAGGCTCTTATTCAAAGGCAAGGTTGTTAGAGCTACTGCAACAGTGGACATGGATGAGGAAATTACATAGATGCCACTGCACACCTCAACACCATAGACTTCCTGATCTGCCTGTCTCCATTGACCTTGCTATATATATAATTTAAAAAGTCTTTATTGTCTACCCACTACGTCTGGTTTCTGGTTTGTTTACAGACCAAGAATTCAGTACAGATACAGCAACTGATTTTCTCAAATCTCCTTACCATCATCACAGAATTGTGGCACTAAAGTCACCATGCTTTCCTTTAAAATAACAAAATTCTTTTTTTTTCCTGATAAACATGTCTCATCTTGGGAGACATATCTAGGACCCCAAGGCTAAGGAGTTAGAGAAAGCTGTTGAGACTGAGCATCTTTCTAAGTTAGATATTAACAAGATGGAATAGGACACAAAATAATGTACCCAAGCTGAAATAATGGGTTAGAATTAAAAGTAAGGGAGACTTGCTAATTAGATTTGCTGGTGACTCCCAACTGGAAAGACTCAAGCATGTGTGAGATAGCTAGGATTTTCTGGTTGAAGAGGAATATGACTTTTCATAGGTAGCTTTAGAGAAAAGAACTAGTAATGATGGGCAGAATTTGTAAAGAGGCACATTTTAGCCAGGAGTGGTGGCACATGCCTGTAATCCCAGTTCTTGGGTGGCTGAGATAGAAAGATCGTAGGTTCAAGGCCAGTCTCAGGAATTTATTGAGACCTTCAGCAACTTAGCAAGACCCTGTTTCATAATAAAATAGAGCTGGGGTTCTAGCACAGAGGTAGCACACCTCTGGGTTCAATCCCCAGTACAATTAAATATATAAATAAAGGCATATTTTAGATCTCTATAAGGAGACAAATTTGGGGGTAGTCAGGGCATGTGTCTAAGGCAATGTTCACTATGAATTTGTAAGCTCTGCCTTACTATTCACTGAGGCCTTGTGGTTTGTCCTTCAGGAAAACTCTTTACAGCAAACTATACATTTCTCATAACATAACATATAGTAGGCTTAACAGTATGAAAATGCTGGAATTAAATTTCTCACTACAAAAATGACAATTTCATGTTATTTGACCTAATGGAAACAGAATAACACCTTGGGGTAGAATAGGAAGTCCAATTTCAATCAATGATTGGACAGGCAACTCATAAGCCATTGAAGTTCATCTTCATGTAGGCCACATGGATTGTGTACACTAGTACTTGGTGGCTGAAACAGGAGAATCACAGGTTTGAGCTCAGTGCATGGTAACTTAGTGAGATTCTGTTTCAAAATTAAAAAATAAAATAGGATAAAATAGGGAGTGTAGCTCAGCGGTATAAACCACAAAGTCCTATTCAGTTCCTGGAACCTACTAAGAAGACTTGACAGGAAGAATTGCTGTCCTAAGATAAGCCCTTGTTCCAAACTTCCCAGCTGTCTTTTTTTTTTTTTTTTCGGGGAGGGGGATTGGGATTTGGTGTGGGGAGAGGTGTTTTGATTTACTAGGTTTTCATTTCTTTGTTGCTTTGAATTTGTTCAGTTTTAGTTTTGCTGGCTTTGCCTCTGTGTGATTTTGCTCAATTTAGTTCTAAATGTGCTCTTTTTCCTTTTCAACTCTAAGCTTTTTGACAAAGTAAGAAGCACCTGCCTCAGAAGGAAGAATGTAGTCTCCAGAAGACCTTGGATGTTTTCCCAAGAAGCTGCTGTTTATTTTGAACCTGTGTTACTTCACTGGGAAATTAACTTCCTAAATTTACAATCAGGGAAGTGGTAGCACATCCTTTTATTGGCTCTATCTTTACACTTTCTAGTACCTAAGGAATCTTCTGAATCTTAGAATTTTGGGGCATTATTCTGTTTGATCTATTTTCTTTATTATTAGTCTACATTCTTGACTTCTGGATTTCTGGAACTTGAAAGTCCAAATATTTTCAAGGTGGGCACTAAACTGTTGTTTCTATGTTTTTAGTCTTTTTTTTTTTTTCTTTTGTGATAATGGGGATTGAAGTATTCTATCTCAGGGCTACTCTCCTACACCTATTTTATTTTTAATTTTGAAGTAGGATCTTGCTAAGTTGCCATGCACTGGCCTCAAACCCACATTTCTCCTGTTTTAGCCTCCCAAGTACTGAGATTAAAGGAGTGTGCCACCATGTCCAGCTGTTTTTAGACATTGGGCACTTTAAGGTCTAGATATATAGTCACCACTCTGTCTCCTTTCCCTTCACCCTTGCACTGGCTGATGGTCCTTCTTCAGGCCACAATACCATCTCCCACTTTGGCTTCTGCATCTACAGTGGAATCCCAGAGCCCTGCAAACTTCCTAGACCACAGTGCTTTCCTACAACCTGGAATTTATTTTGAATTTTACAAATACTTCAATGACACTTTTTACATGTTGGACACTGCTTTAAGGGTTTTACAACTTTAAGTTATTTGCTATTCACAACAAATCTTTGAGGTAGAACTATCACTGTCTTCAATTTATGGCTGTGGCCAGATGAGTCACAGGGATGTTAAGCAACATACTTAAGATGACAGCTAATAAAGGATGGAGCAGGATTTGAGCCAGGTAGCCTGGCATCTCCTCTCTTCTTTACCGCCACACTGTGCTACCTCTTGCCTCTTTGTTTAGTGATACTATTATAAGCCCCCCCCCCTTTCTTTTTAACACTAATATTGATCTCATTAACCATTCTTTGTCTCCACTAGCCTGCCAGCTCTTTCTGGAGGACAGTGACTGCTTTGTTCCTTGTAGCATTCTAGTACCTTCTCAGACAGTGGGTAACACAGAGTTGGTGTTCAACAAATGAATTTTCTGAGTAAATGGGTACACATATGGTCATTAGAAACATTTAATAATGTAATATTTCTAAGAGGAATGGAATAACTGCACCATCTTTTAAGTGCAATCCAAATGAGATGCTGTTATACTGGAGGAAAAGGGAACTTACACTGACAAGTGGTATTTTGAAAATTTCAAATGTCTAAAAAAGATTAAAGCTAAGGGGGATTTCAAGGCTGATATTGAGCAGTTCAATTTGAAGCAAAGCTGCTGCTATTCAAACCTTCACCACTCCCAGACACAGGAAAAAGCAGACAATCATGAAAGGTTGCAGGCTGGAAGAAGATTCTAATTCCTTGGAATGCCCTGAAGAAGAAGGTAGAGCTGTAGACTCTGACTACTTTCCTGCAAGACCTGATAACCCTGAATAAATATAAAAAACACATAAAAGAGGACAGGAGCCAGATGAGAGGGCCAAGCAGGGGCTGTGTTATCACAGGTCCTCAAGAAATCAGCAGGACCAGAAATAAGGCAGGCTGCAGGCAATTACAGATTGTCATTAAAGTTAAAAATATGACCCACAGCACTGTTTCTGTATTGCTTTAGGCTACCAAAGCTCCATGCTGTCAGTTATAGCACAAAGCATGGGAAAGGACAGTCAAAATTCTATGCTATTTCTGCACTTTGTTACAAAAATAAAAATTTGTACAATTTTATACAATTAAAATAAGTAAGCATAGACTGATTTTCAAAGAGAGAAGAGAGGAATCATTAGATCTACTTAGAGAGTAGATTTCAAATGGCTACTTCACAATTGCTTGGGTTTGAGTAGTAATATAACCAGCAATAAGGATGTCTTTGTCTAACTGGTTCCTCTTAAACAATTTTCAAAGATTTGCAGACAATAGACAATATAGGTAAATGTGTCTGATAAATTTTAAAAAAATGCGTAAAGATTATGGTCAAGTAAATAACATTCCAAGTAGGTGTTTAAAGTAATGTGCTGAAAAAATTCACAACAATGGAAAGCCTTAGATGAAGGAAGATTGAATTCTGAATGAGGGCGCAAGGATTAAGTGAATGTCAAGAGGAACATCCCAGTATGGATTCATTCTTTGTATAACAATGAACCCCTTACTTTGCAGTGTGATGGAGTGTAATTTAACTTCAGAGGGGTAAATGTGCTAAATAGAAATGATAAAGAAGAGAGGATTTTTTTAATGTCAAGGACAAAGCAACTTGTAATTCGATTTTTAATCTGCAGACAGTAGGTAGTATCAAGTCATCAAACAGTGCAAAGAATAGGCCGCTAATTGAAACAGAATGTGGAAACATTAATGAAATTGATTGGAAGTGACAAAGCAGCCGGATTCGTCAGCATTTTAGCAGATGGAATAGCTCTGATTGATGAAATGACAGGGCTCTGAAACAAAACTGAAAATTAGATGTACAGCCAGATAGTCTGGCACCAGAAATGTACAATTGCATAAAACCTGAGGAACAGGCCATGAAGTGATCTCGAGAAATACTCCCGAGTGGTGTCAGCAAATACAATTGTTTGTCACTTGGCTTGAACCTGCCACTTCTGATGACTGCTAGAAGTTCTAGAGTTGATGTAGCAAAACACTGGATGCCGTTGCTGAGGATTAGACGGCAATATCACAGGAAACAGGACTGCTTCGAATGACTGTCCCTTGGCTCTAATTTTGCAACTAACTTTTCCATGGGCTTTGTCATATTAAACAAATGGAATGCCTTCCAAGCTATGCTCCTTGAAGCGCTAGAGACACCATGAGATGTTAACAAACACCCTGTGAATAGACTCTTTGCTGGTCAAATGAGTCTGGAGAAGACTGTATAATACCATTCACTCAGAGAAACTCCCAAACACACCAACATAACAAAGTCTCATAATAAAGTGAGAATTTACTAAGCTCATATGTCTACTGAAATGCATTTTAAAGAAAAAAAAAATCCATAGGATTGCAAAGAGACTGTTGCTCTTGGGAGAAAGGTTTGGGAAATGTTATGCTGGATTATCAAAAGCATTCGTTTGCCTGGGCTCTGCCAAGTAACTTGCTTACTGAACTTTGGGAAAATGACTTAACCCTGAAAGAATATGACTTAGCATAAGACTTTTTGCTCTATAGTTTACATTTCAAATGGGTTTGAGTGTATTCGGAAATTTATCACCTTACTCTTCCTGATTATATTCTGCGGGTTATAGACTCAGTTCCTATCTATGCTCATAGACTAGCTGTAATTCTGGTATGCTGAGTCTTTGTTTGGTGCATAGTCTCTTTTTCACGTGGAAATTTTTGGTGAGGACAAAAACTGCAGTCATCAGTGTTAGCAGGTTGTGTGGGACACAGGAGCATGTGTCTAAGTTCTACTTTTTAAAAAAAAATCAAGACATCTGATTAAATTGAACATTTCTTCTTTAATTTCCCTTCTTTCAAAAAAAAATTAAGTCAGCTGTCAGAAAGGATGCTGTGAATGAATACTTCCTTAAATTAAGAGAATAATTTAAATTACTCTAATTCAAAAAGTACCAATGTATGTGCCACATGACATTTTTGGGGGGGATGAGGCTGGAGTGACACAATTAAACAATGATTATTTCAGACACATTTTTAAAAACTAAGAATCCACTAAGGACTGAGACGGTTCTCCAGAGAGCTATTTCAGAATTTGGCGGAATGTTCTACAACTCATCTCCTTATCTCTCTGTGACCCATTTACACAAGCCAAACCTGAGAATCACGTTTTTGTGGAATATTTGGCTAGGGGCACATCTTTTGTAACTTGTTACATGGGTATTTTAGCTGTGACTACTTACAGACCTGTGGATATAGTCCCACAGAAGATTATACTGTATGAATCCCTAGGGATTTCTCTATTCTGTCTGCCTCAGCCCGATTGCAGCGTATCTCTTCCTATTTCCTAGCAAACTTGCTGCCCTAGTTTCAGACATTTCAGCTACAAGTGAACATTATGTTTTTGAAATGATAATTTCTGCTGTCCTGATTTTTCCCAAAGGCTTTAATCTCAACAATTAAAACTGCGATTGAGATCGAAGCAATCAGAAGTGTACTCTCAAGAAAGAATATCTCCTGAATGGGATTCGGCTAATGAAATCTTTTCCTTGGTTTCAATTTTCTTATAAGAAGGAGAGAGTTCTTCCTACAATTCCTGTGATTAGGGTGGGTCCTATCTTTCAAATGTGCCTGGATAGAGTTTATAGACTGTTGACAGTATTCTCCATTGCTGATTTTATTTATTGATGAAGTTTTACTGAGGGAACCAGGAGGAGCTTCTCACATTGGGGTGGTTGGACCACTTCCTGGCTAGCCATTTAGAGGGGATAAGAACACTGAAAGTTGAACACTGAAAGTTTGGATACTCATAGTGCTAGGTTGCTTAAATGTACACTCCTTTTATACTCTGTTTTCTGGGCAGGGGAGAAACAAACACGGTTCGATCAAGTTCTTGGTCTGTTTCATATAAGAGAAGATGAAAGAAAGGGGGAGGGAGGAGGAGAAACGCAGATGTTTTACTGCTAAATACTTATTCACATGCATTTCCAACAGTTAAATTTCTAGTGCAGAGCTACGATTCATATGAAAATTAAAGTTCCAAACACTGCTTGGCTTCAGGAAGTAGAGACTGCCATGGCTAACATGGCAAGCTATGTGGGCCAACATCAGTATATAATATGGCTGATGCTCTGGTGGCCAAGTCCTCACCCAGCTCTCCTTGGGGCTTAGGAATCAGGACTGCAGCATAACATTGATTACTTCCTCTAGCGAGAGGCCTATTGGGACCCCGTAACTAGAGCACGCCATTGGTTACTGCCTTCAGGGACAGTGGGGTGCCCATTGCTGTGGTCCTCCATTGTGAATTGACACTGAGCGCATGGTCAGCTGTTTGCATTTGTTTTGGGAAACTGCATAAAATATTATGAAGGTCACAATAGAATGGTGTCTCTATAAACATAGTTTGCAAACCCCAGCACTGAGTGACTTTAGAGTTGGAGGGCATTTTAGGACAGTCAGTATCTGGTGTCCGGAGACTGCCTAAGCAGGGACACTTCTCTTGGAAAGTGACAAGCTGTCACTAGAAAGTGAGCTGTTCTCCCTTATTGGATTCTAACAGTTTGGCCTTTTAGAGAGTTTCTCTATCTAAAACTGAGCTTTTGGTGACATATTTTATTCTCTCGACAACTTACAGAGGATGAAATATTAACTTAACTAGGTCAGCTGGACCTTCCATGAACTAACTCTTACTTGACGGGCACTTTTATCTTAGGGAATAACTGGGATCCTGGAACCTGATTCTCCTCTGCTACAAAATGAAGAAGCACCTTTAGGTGTACCATAATCACATCCTGAGAATGGGGTTGCTGGAAACCATGATGCTGTGCTCAGTAAAACTTGAGGCACAGTAAAGTAGAATAGCATTTTTAGAATACTTTTGGAAAGACTATTTTATTTCATTTCTTTACCACTCTACCTCACTTCCTTTAACCACAGAAAGTACATATTTTTAGATCTGAAAGATGCTTAGATCAGCTCATCTGTTGAGGGCTCATTACCTGTTGGAAAATCCTGTCCTTCTTGCCTGAAGATTTAATCAAGAGTACATCGGGGGTCCCTCTCTTGATTCTTTTCTCTTGGCTTTTATTCTCTTATTAATCCCTTTCCTATGCAAGTCATCTTAAATTCTTTTTAATTCTTTAAAGAGTTAGAATTCTTTTTAGGTAGATTGATGTGACTGGGGACAGATTGGGGCAAGGGAGAAGGATGTGGAAGAATCGAAGGCATCCAGCCTGCCCTGGAAGAAAGGCAGGGTAACAGACCATGTAGGAGAGTTGGGGAGTGGAGCCAGAGGTGGGAGAGGACTGTGGGTTTAGTTCTGGATGTGCTGAGTTGGAATTGTCAGAAGAAATCTGAAATGAAGATGCAACAGCCTAAAGTCAGAGGCTCAGGCTCACCAAGCAAATGTGAGAAGTGTATTCATTTCCTATAGATCCTGTAAAAAATGATCACAAACTTAGTGACTTAAAACAACACAGATTTCTTCTCTTGTAGGTATGGAGGTCAGAAATACAAAATGGGTCTCACTGGGCTAAAATTAAGGTGTCAGCAGAGCTGCTGGAGCCTATAGGAAAATAATCTGTTTTCTTGCCTTTTCCAGATTTTAGATGTCACCTATATTCCTTGGGTTGTTGTCTCTTCCTCTGTCTTCAAAGTAAATAGTGTAGCTTCTTATTTCTCTGTTATTCCCCTGTCTCCTTTCTCTGAAAGGGAAGCCTCATGACTTTGGCCCTATCTGGAAAACCCACACATGCACAAAGTCTCTTTTGTCATGTATGGTAACCTATTCTCAGGGTCCAGGGATTAAGACATAAACATCTTTGGGGGGATGTTATTCAGCCTATCACGGGAAGTATTTGTATAGAGGTAATAATTGGATTTGTTATTTTGTATACTCAAGGGGTTGTGAGTAAAGAGAGAAGGGCAGAGTGTAGAAGAACCAGACTTTCACAACTTGGTTTTCTGTTATATTGTTTGACTATATCCTTTTACTCTTTTCAGTATTGGAGTTAATTCTCATGGACTACTGTGTTTTCCTCCCCATTATTTTAACTATTCTCAGTTGTCTTATCAACCAAAGCTTCAACTCTGGTGGCATTTCTCAAGATAAAAAGAGAGTGATTTTATTTTTTATGTCCTTATTTATTCTTACCTGTAGCCTTGTAAAGAGCAGGGAGACAGAGAGAGGGAAAGAGAGAGAGGGAGAGGGAGAGGGAGACGAGAGAGAGGGAGAGAGAGAGAGAGAGGGAGAGAGAGAGAGAGGGAGAGAGAGAGAAGGAGCCCTATTTTGAATAGTCTTAGTTATACCTATTTAGGTTGAATTTTATAAAAGAGCATTATAATGGTACTACAGCTAAGTAAGTTGCATGCAGTTCATCCTTTTTTTCTGTTTAAATAATGAGGAAATAATTGTGTTTTCAATACTAGGACTAAACTGCTGTGCTATTGACAAAGCCTTAATTGATTTGAAATATGAGAAAGCTCATGCCCTTCTCTGAAATAATTGCCTTAGACCCTCGGGTGCTCTACCTGAATTTAACTGTTGAAAACACACATACTGAATCCTGGGTTCAAGCTGGGTCCTGTGCTCAGGAGAACAGACAGTATGCTATAGGCTGAGATGTCATCTCAGCTTATCTGTGGCACATCTGTGGCAGCTGGGTGTGTGGACTTTGGAGTCTACATCCTTTTATTTAACCATTGATTTCATTATTCAGTAAACATTAAAGAGCCTCTGTGTGCTAGGCACTGTTAGACCCTGGGAATCGAACATCAAATAGATTAGAGTCCTTATTAATTAGGATACTTATAGTCAGTGGTTGGGGGTGAGTGAGAGAGCCCTAAAGATGATAGGCAACCATACTATACCATGTAAAGTGCTATGAAGGGGATGGTATGCCTAGAGTACTATGACAACAAATATAAAAGGCACCAATCCACAGACAGAGGAGTCCAGAAAAGACTTCCTATGAAATACAATATCTAATAGGAATCCTGAAAGACTAGTAGGAATTGTCAAGGCAACTATGGATTGTCCTTGACTTATGATTTTTAGTTTTACAGTGATATGAAAGGGATATGTTTTCAGTAGAAACCATACTTTGAATCTAGATCTTTTCCAGGGCTAGCAGCATGCAGTAGGATCTTCTCTCCGATGCAGGGCAGGCAGTGGCAGCAAGTCACAGGATCATGAGGGTAAACAACCAGTGCCCTACAGATGACCGTTGCTACGCTGTAACATTCAGTAGCTTAGGTATATTAAATGTATTTTGATTTATGATATTTTCAGCTTAAGATGTAACCCTGTGGTAAGTGAAGCAGCAGATGTATAGAGATGGAGAGAGGGCACTATGATCTTTTGGGGAGAAGTGCTTTCAAAGTCAAAGGATGGCTCAAGAGAGAGCAAGGTTAAAATCTTCAACTCTATTCCTTCTGAGCATCCTTGGGAAATTATTTAAACTGTCCACCTCTGAGTTCCTTCATCTATAAATGAGGCTAATAATGATGTCTTAAGAAATGCTCAAGGAAATAGAATTGGGATTTAAAATGTTATCTAGTAATAATGGGCACAAATTTTTCCCCCTTTTTCACTTGTTATGTAGTAATTGTGATCCTCCCTACTCCACAAAAGAACTAAAATGTAAAATAAATAAATAAAAATAAAATTCCAACCTGAATATGCTCTAGATTTCTTAGTCTGAATCAGGGTAACCTCTTCTCTAATCAATGCAATTTAGATTATTAAGTGATTAATAATGATCTCAGTTTGTTAATTACATTTCAAATAGTACTTATCTCCAACTTAAATTCTTTTCTTTATTTATTGTGGTACTAGGGATTGAACCCAGAGACATTCTACTATACCCCCCAGCCCCATTTTATTTTTATTTTGAAACAGGGTCTCACTAGGTTGATGAGAGTCTTACTACTTGCTAAGGCTGTCCTCAAACCTGTGATCTTCTTGTCTCAGATCTTCTTGTCTTGGGATTACAGGCATGCACCACCATACCTGGCCAGCTCACATTATTTTAAAACTTCCTTATATATCCTTTTTCTTTATTTTTGAGATGCTTTGACAAATCAGATGAATACATACTGGTATGTCTTAAAGCAGACTAATCATGGGCCTAAAATCAAGCAGGTGTTTTCTTTGATTTCTGTAATGTATTTTCATATGACGTTTTCTTCCAGAGAAACTCTGAATTTATGAAGCTGGAATTTCTATCTCTGATGTTTGTAGTGGTTGGGGCCAGTGGGCATGACTCAGAAAGAGACAGAAGCATTATTTTAAGTGAGAACAGCTTAATCATGCTGGCTGATGAGCATATCCTGCAATTTAAAACAACTTGTTATTTCTCTGAAAGTCTGTATTATCATTGTCATTGCTTATATTACAAATATATTAAGGATATATGGATGCTGGGCAACATGTATTGTGTGTGTACGGGGGGTCAGAGTTAACAAAAATTATTTATTGCTCAGCAGTTATATAGGTATCCGAAATTTATAGAAATACTGAAAGAAAGAGACAAGGTATAATGAGTCATAGAGTCTCTATGAAAGGGTTAAGAACAGTGCTTTTATATAAAGAAACCTTGCTTTAAATTTAGGCCCCACTAGATGGTCCTGAAAAACCCTCACTCTCTATGACTCAGTTTTCTCATCTATAAAATGGGGATATAAACAGTACTTTCCTGCCGGGCATGGTGGCACATGCTTGTAATCCCAGCATTCGGGAGGCTGAAAGAGGAGGATCCGGGTTCGCGGCCAGCCTCAGCTACCTAGTGAGGCACTCTGCAACTTAGTGAGACCCTGTTTCAAAATAAAGAATAAAAAATAGGGCTGGGGGTGTAGCTCGGAGGTAGAATGCCCCTGAGTTCAATCCCCAGTACCGCAAAACAAAAAAACAAAAAAAAACCAACAGTACTTTCCTCAAAGGGTACTTAGACGAGTTAAATGAAATGATTCTTTAGAGGTAAATGTATTATGATTATCAAAGACTTTTCTTTTTCAAGGTTAATTTATGTTTCATGATTGAAAGGCTGTTTGGAAGTAAAAGAGAGCAAGAAAAGAAAACCAAACAAACATCAGGTATGAGAGTCATCTCTGAACTGAATATGGATTTGACAGATAGGAGGGAATAAATAACCCTGGCCATCTTTTCCAGTGTAAGAATCAAGGGAAAGCAACTGGATGTGGGCTAGCCTGGGAAGGGAGTGGAAAGTGAGTGGTCTGGTGTCAATTTCTGCAGGCTGGCTTAGTGTCATGCATGCCCAGGTCCTGCGTAAATTGTTTAGATTATAAAGGATGTCAGGACTCCGAGTCAAGGAAAGTCTGTGTTGGAGTGAAATGAATGAGAAAGCAGGTCTCCAAAGAGTTTTTTAAGCTGTTGCCTTTTGAATATGATTTTATCTTAATAAGCTAATTAAATCTAAAAGTGTGAAAGTGAGTCTGAACGTGGACTTATCTTTGATTCTTGTCTTATTTTTTTTCAAATAAGCACAGTTCTTTCTATTCTTCTCTCTTGAGATGTATCTTCCAGCTAGACACTTCAGAATAGATTGATCCTGCTACCTCCATTAACACAGCGATTCCTCCCTTTGCACGCGTGGGCCTGATCTATCCACACCTGAGTTAATGGAGACGGGCTTTCTGGCACACAGGCAACTTGCCAAGTGGCCTTCTTCTCTCCCTCTGCGCTGCAGAGGCCACTGCTCAATGCTTGTGAGTAGGCACACTTAATTAAGTATGGGTCCTTAATTTTAATAACATTCTATTTTTAATTCTGAGATGTTCTTAATTCTAAGGATAAATTCACTCTTAAAAGGTCCTGGATGGCAGCGCAGAAATATGTTTTGGTGAATGTGTTAGACATTATTTAGGCTGATTATAATCTGTCTTATAAATCAGAAAAATTGGACAGTTACCCAGAGGTACCCTGAGCAAGTATTACATTGGGTCTAAACAGATTGCTTTTTTTTTTTTTTTGGCTTCTTTGGTGCTTCATATTACCTTCCTACCTTTAAGAGTGTGCTTGACTGTAAAAAGGGGAACCATGAACGTGAATCTATGCAACAATCTGCTACATGACCCAGATCTAAGGCATACTGGCTTTCTCTGAATAAAGGCTTCGTGACATGCCATTGCAGGAAATACTTCAGGGCTTTATGAGCCTAATTAGAATTTCATTAACTTAATCATAAATTAGCCCTGGCTCAGGTCGGCTTGTTACCTTTTCCCTCTCAGTTCGGATTCTGACCCATGGGTTTCCTGTTTAATGTGGCAGCTGCTTAGATCCTACGTGAGGAATAGGCTTGAAATGCACACAGTCAAGGGGCCATCTCTCTCAGTCTGTTTGAAGTGCACCTGGCAACTGGAGGGTTTGCAGGAAGAGAAAAAGCTCAAATGCCGACAAGACACTGCAGCTTGAAGTATTAAATGGGCGGCGCTCCAAGGGAGCATGGAGGCATGCTGCCTCTGCACTGAGGATACTTTGGTCTTAAAACAAGTCAGATCTCATTTTAAAAGACTGCATGCAGTTTCCTGATCTGAGTTTCAAGATTCACTTAGAATTAAAATCAGGCAACAGATAAAAATCAAAAGTTTAAAATGTCATATGTAAACTTACCAGTTTATGCAAATGGGGCAATCCTGAAGAAGATCCATCAGGAATGTCATCCACTGGCTATGAAAGTTATGTGCTGCTCTAAGGCATGAATCCTGTACCCCTTGAGACAACCTGCTGTCTGCTCTAAGTTTGAGAGTGCAGGGCATATTGTAAGTTCACCTGAATCTGATTTATGTGCCTGCAAACATTGTAATGAGAGGAATTATTCCAACCCTCCCTTAGTGGTGGGTGATCTCTGAATAGGTGCCAAGAGGTTGGCTGATTGTGGGTTGGTGCAATGCCAATGCCAGGCTTTTTTTTTTTCAGTGTAAGTGTTCTTTCAAATCATAAAATTGCTTTGGATGAGGAGCAATTATAAATGGTTATGAAGTGGGGTTTTTTTTTGTTGTTTTTCTTTGCATGTAGCTAGATCATTCTGCACTTCAAATTGCTCAGGATTTTAATTGGTAAGATGTGTGGCATCTTGTCTTTGATTTGATCCAGGTTTCTGTGCAGTCAAGGAAACTAGAGTTGACTATCATCTCTAATAACAGTTATAGAATTACCTTGATCTTTACCTATTCATAGCTGTCAAAAATACAGATGTACTTTTTAAGTTGTTGGTGAGAATAACTGAAATCCTTCAAAGATTTTTATTTCCTTTTCATGTTCATATTTTGATAACTTCAGTTAGAATTCTAACTGTACTCAATTTCTGCCTCTTTATCTACCTGGAAAATATCTTGACCTTAGACCAAAAAAAAAAAAAAAAATTAAGCTATTTAATTTATCTTGCTCTTGAAGGAAAGGTCCATCTACTTTTACAATTCTCTGATGAAGTGATGGAAATAGATTCTTTAAAAATTAATATTTTCAAGAAAATTTTTAAACTTTTTTCAACTTCCCATATTTAAACTTTTTAAAAAATATAAACTTATTATAACTTTGGAGAACCTGAAGGTTGAAGCCTAGGTTCATAACCCAAGCAGTATGCGGATAGCTACCTGGTTCATCCCTGGAGTGTTTTCTTTGGTGGGGCTTTATAAGTTCCTGCTCAAGGGAAGAGAGAGTCTATCAGTTTCAGGCTCATGTGTCCTGAGATCACTTCTTATAATTGTACCAAACTGTCATTACAATTCAGAATCAGGCCCCTATTCTTTCTCCCTCTGCAATATCACCTTGATAAATTCAGCTAAACCCAGAGGCCAGAACATTCTTCTTCATATAACTTCAGTATAGCTGGGGAAGAAGGCAAAGAAATAGGGGCCTCAGACAAAGAAAAAGAATAATAAGAGAAAAAGAATAATAAGGCAACCGACATTCCAAATACAATTAGCGCAATCAGGCTAGAATCAATCTTTCAATCAGACATTCAAGGTCCAAATTAATACTGAGTGTCAACTACATACAAGGTGCTATGTGAGATACTGTCTTATGTGAAAGACTGAAATGGGCCAGAGAAAGGGAAAGAGGGAAAAACTCTGGAGTGTTCTGATTAGCATAACCTTCTGAGATGTCTCTGACTTTCATTGACTGTTAGCTACTTTATAACTCTTCAAGTTGTAAAAAAAACACAAAAAACTGATTACAATGCAAATAATTCAATCCAAGGAATATAATTTTTTTTTTGTATTTGGTTAAATGAAGTTGGTTAAATACCTGTCAGTAGACCTATTTGGTATCTAGTTATAAATTATCTCAGAATTTCTTATCTGAATATACATGTATAGCATTTCAAATTTCCTTTGAACAGGTTGTAACATCTAACATCTTTCTGGTCCCCTCTTTAATTATTGGATTAAAAAGAAATCTTTGAAGCCAGGTGTGGTGGCACATGCCTGTAATCCCAGTACTTGGGAGGCTGAGACAGGAGGATCACAGATTCAAGAACAGCCTTAGCAGTGTAGCAAGACTTTCAGCATAGTAATGAGACCCTGTTCCAAAACAAAACAAAACAAAAAAGGGCTTGGTGTGTAGCTCGGAGGTAGAATGCCCCAGGTTTGATCTCTAGTATTGCAAAAACAAACAAACAAACAAACAAACCTTTGACTTGTTTTTATTTTATATAAGAGTTTTGATTACTCCTTTTTAAACATTCCATTCAATAATTTGGTAATTAGAAATATGAGTATATTTGTTCTTGTCTGCATTTTAATTGGGGAGGTAAAGCATGACTACAAATTGACATGCAATTCTGAGCTCTGCCAGTCAATGAAGTTGGCATTACTATATGTTTTTAGGAGAAATTGTACTAATCAATGACTATTGTACTTCATAGTTTTTTGTTTCCCTTAATTAGTTGATTACTTATAAGCAAGAATTTATGTGAAGAGATAAAGGAATAAAGTTCTAGGTTACTATCATCATGGTGATTTAAAAAACAGTTTTGATAAGACTTCTTGATTATCAAAATAATAATTTTATTATTACTTGGAAAGTAATAAATTATGCAAAATAATAAAATCTGGAAACCATGGAGAAGTAGAGAAAATAAAAACAACCAACTACAGCTCTGTGCAAACAGTTTGGTATATTTTCATTCAGATTTTCTGTGGTTAATTTTGTTATTTGTTTTAGTTTTGTTTGGCTGTTTGCTTTATCTTATACAGTTTATGTAGGCTGAATAATGGACACATAAAAATATCTGCATCCTAATACTAATCCACAGAGTCTGTGAATATGTGAGACTATATGGCGAAAGGAAATTATAGTTGCCAGTCAACTGTCCTTAAAATAGGTAGGCTATCTTAGATTATGCATTAGGCTGCATATAATCAAAAGTGTCCTTAACAATGGAAGAGGGAGGGCCACACCATAAGAAGTATTCATTGTGTTCCTGGAGAAGATGGCCACAAGCCAAGGAATGCAGGGCAGCCTCTATGAGCTGGAAAGATCAGGGAATTGCATTTTTCCCCTAGAGCCTGCAGGAGAATGTAGTCCTGGAGACACTCCGATTTTAGCACGGTGAGATGCACTTCAGACTTTTGACTTCCAGAACTGTGAAATTAAAATTTTATATTTTGAAAGTAACTGAGTTTATGGTAATTTGTTATAGCAGTAATAGAAAACTAATACAGTTTACATACATAGATTTTTAAAAAATATATTCAACTATACCAATTATATCATATGCTCTCAATTGATTTTAGACTTTTTGCAAGCATGACTTGTAATGAATACCTAATCATTTACATAATCAATCTTTTATTATTGGCTACTTAGAATGTTTTATTTTTGCTATTAAATGATAATCATTACTACCTTTGGGTATTTTGTATTTTTTATACTATTTTCCAAGGGGAGATTCACAAAGAGGGATACTGTGTCAATAAGGTTGTGAGATAGGGCAGAAGGAAAGTTATTGAACTCATATTTCTGATCCATGGGGGATGTATTTTCATCTTTTACCAATCTGACTCAAAACAATTGAGTAGGTAATCCTCTTTTTTCCAATTACCTCATTTGACTATTGTGATATAATCCAAAAAGAAGAATAAATTCCAAAGATGTAGGTGAGGCTACTGTAGATTCAGGTAGAGAAACTACAGAGTGATATCATTAATCATGTAATAAGCTATCTAGCTAAAGCCCAGAATTTGGCAGAGCTTATAGTTAGATATCTAACAAAGTTGATATACTTGACAATTGCAGTTAGAATTCTTTGTGTCCAGAATATCCAGAACAGGTAATAATGCCTCCTGCCTCTCTTTCTCCTTCTTCATCTCCTTCAGATGCATTTAGAGTGAAGGTACTATGTAGTTAGGACTCATATATGACAGTGATCACCTAGGAATAAGGTCTTAGAAGATGCTCAATAGTCTTCAGAGTCTAAGAAGATATTTTGAGTAAGGACAGAGATACTTCGTTTGGTACCACAGTTCAAGTGTTTGCTAATTCCTTGTAAGGAAGAGTTTAAAATAAATGTTAGAACCAAATGTATCATTCTAAATATGATCTTACTAGCTGAGTGTTGTGATGCATGCCTATAATTCCAGTACTTGAGAGAACGAGGCAGGAGGATCACAGGTGAGACTAGCCTCAACAACCTAGCAAGACTCTCAGCAACCTAGTGAGACCCTGTTCAAAGAAAAAAGGAGTTGAGAGTATAGCTTGGAAGGAGATTCTCCTGGATTCAATCTCCAGTAATACACACACACACACACACACACACACACACACACACACACACACACAGATCCCACTCTATAAAGTATGCTCAGTGAGCCCCAATACATTCTTTTATTTTCCTAGAGGGTTATAATAATGTGCCTCTCCACATATTTATTTTTATAGTTAGATATCTAACAAAGTTGATATACTTGACAATTGTAGTTAGAATTCTTTGTGTCCAGAATATTCAGAACAGGTAATAATGCCTCCTGCCTCTCTTTCTCCATGTGCATATTGAAAACTCCTTTTGTTTGGGTGTGCTACACAACATGCTTCTGTGCCTTAAACTTGCTACATTCAGAGGTTAATCCTTGAGCAAGGATAAAATGATGTAACCAGTTGGAATAAAAGTAATGTGAACTATTCCAATTAGCTATTTCCTGGATTCCCTAGACAACGGGTAGAAGAAGGAAGTTTTAAACTTCTAAGCCAATCTTAGTGAAATGAAGATGTGTTAAGTTCTTAGACATGTAGGAAAAAGTGAAACTGGGGGAAAGAAATGAACTCAAAGATCCAAGCATAGTGTTTATTATTATATTCAAATTTTTTCATGTACTTAAAATTTCTCAGCCACTACATTATTATCTCTTTAACTTACTTTACAGATAATTTAATTAAGCATGTCAGGAGACTATGGATAGGGACAGTTTGGACTGTTCATTAGGGGGTTTATGGGCTGGGAGGTGACCTCATGGGAGATAGCCCCTTAGGAACGATGCTCACCATTAAACAGCATGACCGCCAAGTGGAAATGGTGTCATTCCAGAATAGAGTTGGACCTGAACTCTGCTGTGAACTGGTATGAAATTAGGAAAGGAGAGCATTAAGTGTTGACCTAGAAAGACAGAAGAAAGACTATAATTTCATTAGAATATGTTTTCTGAATGGGGCACCTTTTATGTGAAACTACAAAGAAGATGGGGGCCATTATAGATACTTATTTAAACTATTGGGAGTAATAAGGAAGAACACTGAATAAAATGGTAACAATTGCTCAGGAGCTAGCCAGCAGTAGCTCTGTTTTATTTTCCCAGGGTAAAGACATTTGCTTAGAATGAAATGGATTTCTAAATAATCACTTTCATTCTAAATGAGTCTACCTAGGAAGAAAAAGCTATTAAGCCATCAATGTGCCCTTCCCCCCTTCCTTACCTAGCTATTAGAACAAAATGTTTGCAAACCAAAGACCTCATTTTCAAGAGGCCTATAAGTTAACAGCCTTGCTTATGGAACCTCAATTTGCTAACATACTCCAAATATTTACCTAAAAACTTAAGTTTCTAAAATATCAATTGTTCAGGGATAAGATTTTGAGGTCTAAGATGCTATGTAAAGAAGTATAATATATGACCACTTTGAAGATGTGAATTTTCAAAAAAAAATTGTATCTGAATTTGTAGTTGTTTCAACATTCAATTTTGTGCATAAATTAAGTATACTAATTCCTCCTTCTTGCTTTGCATATGCAAATATGGTATTTTATGCTGGTGGAATTGTTTAGATAATTAGAGAGTTAGATTCTGAGCTCAAAAATCAAATCTTTCAAAGGCACATTTGGCTGAGAAAAGAGTGGGGCAATTTCTTTCATCTTTGTTTTTTCAGCATATGAGGAAAAGAAGATTCTTTTGGTCCACTTAAATTACATTGCTGCCAACCTCTCAGAGGAAAATGGCAGTTTTGTGTGTGGAAAATAATGAGTCAAGGAGAAAAAAGTGGTGATTAAGAAAATGAGTGTAAGATTAATGTGGACAGATGTCAAATGGTGCACAAGTGCCAAATACTTCTTCAACTGGGCAGTTTCAGGGGGCTTTACTAAGGGGGGTTGATTTATTCCATAAATATCCATGGAGCACCTGATTGATGTGAGGCAATTTGTGAGGTGCTGATGACTCAGGAGTGAACAAAACAGTTGAAACTCTTGCTCAGTGGAGAGAAACCAGAGGAAGGATCACGGAAGCTCTGGAGGCCAGAAAAGTACAGTTGTAGTGTTGATCATGAGGGAAGCACATTTTTCAGTTTTTGCCTTGCAGGTTCCTTATTAACTAGGGAAGTATCAGAAAAAGTCTTTCGGAACATTGCCTAATTCATGGGTTCCTTGCAATGCAGGATTAGAGCTGCAGACCACACTCAGATAATTGTCCTTCTGAGTATATTTTGATGCTCCATGTCTGCTGTTTCTCAAGCAGAGTTAGAGCATCCACACTGTCAGCAAAAGATATTTACCTTCTTCTAGGTCCCAGGAATGGTAAGGATAGATACAGTGGTGATGAAATGTTCGTAGATCCTGCCCTTATGGGTTTTCGAGACCAGTAGGTGAGATAGTCATTAATGAAATAATCTAAGAAGTAATGATATGGTTATGATCTGTGGTCAGAAGTACAAGTCTCTGCAAGAGCACAGAATGGATCCTCTTACACTGTGCTGGGATCTGCAGGGAGAGTGCTGGTTAGCAGGCGAGGGGGAAGATGAGTCAATTCCAGAGAGAACTAGTCTATGGGGACTCCTGGAGTGGAGGAGGAAAAAAGTCATTATGCCTGGACTGTAGAGAGTGGTGGGTGATAAGATAATAACCAGGGAAAGATGGGTCCAAGGACAGAGAATCTTCTCGATTCTAGCTAGGCTGCTGGGGATTTCCAGCAAGCGCAGAGAGAAGCTTGGTTTCTAGCAGAGAAAAGGAGGGTAAGCCATTAGATATGTCTTTTTTTTTTCCAACCCCAAGTGAGGCTAACATTAGATTTACTGAATGGGAGTAGTTTGTTATAGCATTCTAAGTTCAAATGCAGTAAGATACTATCTTGAAATGCCAACATACTATTTACCAGTTCATCCACATCCAGTCATTTTCTCTATTTCATGGGCATGCAGGAGTAATTTGATAACACATTTCTTACAATGTAGCATAGTGCCTGCCTGGAGCATGCACTACAATTTTTTGCTGGTAGAGTAAATTCAATTTAATCACAATAATTCTCATCCTGTCGTGTACAATCTAATGAAGGTTTTTTATGTATGTGATGGAAATCTGAGGACAGGGGTGGGGAAACACAAAAAGAAGTCATAACTGAATAATTTACATGCTCTTCTCAAAGGCTAAATTGCCCAAGTACTGGAGGAAGGTTTCTCTTGTATGTATGTATGCATGTATGTATATATGTATATATGTATGTATTCATTTGCTGTACTGGGGGTTGAACTCAGGGCCTTGGGCATGGTAGACAAGTATTTTACCACTGAGCTAAACCCCCAGCCAAGATCTTGTTTTTTGTTTTTTTGTTTTTTTTTCGGTACTGGGGATTGAACTCAGGGGCATTCTACCTCCAAGCTATACCCCCAGCCCTATTTTTCATTCTTTATTTTGAAACAGGGTCTCACTAAGTTGTGGAGTGCCTCATTAGGTAGCTGAGGCTGGCTGCGAACCCGAATTCTCCAGTCTCGGCCTCCCAAATGCCGGGATTACAAGTGTACGCCACAACGCCCGGCTAAAGATCTTGTTTTTGATTACTGAAAATTTGGGACAATTTAGAAGAATTTTCTCATAATAAAATATGAGACTTTATGACTGTGAGCATTTTGTCTAGTTAATCTATCTTCAAAAGATGCATCTTACGTAAGAAGAAACTTCAAACTGATTGCAAGATGTGAGTGATCCTGTGTATTCTAATGAATATTTTATATGCTAAGCTCTGGTATCACAATTAATATTTTGTCTTTATGAATTTCTTTCTAGTTTTAATTGGATGAAACATTGTTTACTAGGGGGGTGTCTAAAACAGCGGTTTTCAAACAAGAGTCCTTGTAAATTTGGAGGTTCACAGACTTTCCAGAGCTACAAAGTCATGGATATCTTTAAGGGAATCAATTACCAAATCTTCCACTTGTATGTGTTTCATGATTTGAATGTGTCTCCTCTAAAATTCAGGTGTGGGTGTTGCCAATGTGATGGCTGGGCTTGGAGGGCTCCTCCCTCATTAATGGAGTTAGGGGCCCTTATTTTTGGGTGCTGAGGGTTGAACCCAGGACATTCTACCTCCATGCCACACTCCAAGCCTGTGTGTGTGTGTGTGTGTGTGTGTGTGTGTGTGTGTGTGTGTAATTTTGAAAAGATCTTGCTAAGTCACCGAGGATCTTTTCGCTAAATTCAAGTCTGGCCCTGAATGTGCTGCCCTCCTGTTTCAGCCTTTGAGGTGCTGTATGCCACCATGCCCAACTGAATTAGGGGCCTTACAAAAAAGGTCTTATGTCTTAGCATTTGGTTAGTTTGCTCTTCAGCTCTTTAGCTACATGGGGACACAGCTTTTTGCACCTCTAGAGGAGGCAGCCTCACCAGATAAACAAACCTGCTGAAAACTTCACTCACCTTGCATTTCCCAGCCTCCAGAACTGTGACTAATACACAGTTTTATAAATAACTCAGTCTTTGGTATTTTGTTGTAGAGGCAGAGATATAGTAAGACAACATGTATGCTTCCCTAAAACTAATCTTCCAGGGACAATGGCTAGAGTGGGTCAGTTTTTCTCCCATCCCCCAAATCACTCTCCTCTACTCTGGGTGAGAACAGCAGGTCTCCTACCCCTCTCTCATCTGCTGGGGTGTACCCGGTAGCATCTGAGACTACTTTGGTCCTGTATGAGCAAAGCAGAGAAAGCCTTGGTAGGGTCTGCCGAAGCGTGATAAACTTTATTTTCATATCATGTCAGCAACAAACTCTTGTCTTTCCGCCTCAGTCTAGCTAACAATAGATTTGAGTTTATAGGTAAGGAAGTAGGAGATGTAATTCAACGTGTTTATTTAAAGTAAACAAGGGAGCCAGACATTTTCTCTTAGAAAGTAAGTCTGATTTGGTTGATTGGGTTGACAGTGAAGACAAGCTTTGCCAATTAGTTCCATGACACAGACATTTTCTATAAATTTAATGAATGAAGTTTGCAGCTCTAAGGTTTTGACAAGTTTGAATCACATATCAATATAAAATAAGTTGGCAAATACATCCTGTGCAATAATTTAAAATTGCAGTAAAAGTTTTGAGAGTCCAAGTTAAAAATATGAGAATAGATACAAGATTTCTCAAAAGGTCATGGATTTCAAGTATTAGCTGAAGGGAATAAGGGCAAGTGTGGCAGCTCAGTGAGTGAAAAGTAGTCTCCTCAACCTGCACTAGAAAAATGATTTAGCATCAATTAAATAACTTAAGCATCAAAGAAACAGGTTTCCTGGAGAATAATTACACATACACACACACTATACTACATACACATATATGTGCATATATTTTAATTATTTAAACATATTTTAATTATATTAGATATAATTAAGATTACATAATTTCAATTGCATATATGTAAATATCTCTGTATAAATCCTACAGTTTTCTGGGGACAAGTGATAGCTTCCTTGAGTTTTTTCTTTGACATTCTGGTCTTTTTATAGGTAGTCATAGGTTATTGTGTTCAGGAAGGAACAAATCTGGTTTTGTGTGTGTGTGTGTGTGTGTGTGTGTGTGTGTGTGTGTGTTACTAAAGAATGAATGCAGGGGCATTCTACCACTGCACTGGCTTGAACCTGTGATCCTCCTCTCTTAGCCTCCCAAGTACTGGGATTACAGGGGCTGTGCCACCGTGCCGGGCTGTCATTCTAATTTTTAAACCTAATCTGGAACCAAGGCCAAGAGAAAACAGCATTTTGCCTCCATATTTATTATTCAGGGATCTATTTTCTCACCAAAGTAATGCTGGTTGTGAACATTTTTTAAAATAACAAAAATCATAAGGAAAATAAATAAGCAATGTATTGATGTTTAGTTGTATATTGTTTTACTCATTTTTCTATGTGTAAAAATTGCTTTCTTTTCCAGCATTAGGCCCTTTCTATAATAGCCTGAGACTACTTTATAATTTTATCAACATGTCTTGATCATCTCACACTTTTATTAGATGTTTTTCGACATTATTTCTCATCATTGAATAGCATTCCATCAGAAGGACTTACCACAATTTAATAATTCCACATTTCTCAGACTTGAGCAAATTATGGATTATTTTCAATAGAAAAGCAAATTCTTATGCTCTCTCCAGGGCAGCCGTATCACTTTTGTTTTGTTGCTACTCCTCTATAGAAATACAGAATTAGTGATAAATTCTTCATGTTGCTAATAACTATAAAACCAACACAATATGTATTTAAACTTAGATATAAAATCAATACAATTAAGATAACATCAGTCATTTAAAATAGTAGCTGGTGTCTGATAGTAGGTGATAAATGTTTTACATTTTCTTTCTTGACATGACTTATTTGATTTCGATCCTGATGGGACATCATCTGAATCATCTTGAATATCATCATCATTATTATACCTTCTAATAATAAACTCATTTTAAACTGGTGATCCATTATTTTCATGGGTCAATCAGTTTAATGGTATACCTCTATACACAGTGCCAACACAAGTTCAAACAGAAATTCTTTTCTGCATAACTAATTTTCGTGAGACACAAAGATAACTCAGAGTATGAATGTGATATTGACAGTTGTTTGCCAAGTGATAACTCAGTTCATCCAGACTCAGTCTGTCTCAGAACTGCTGTGACTTCTTTGTTCTTGGAGTGCTTTAGGAGGTTAGTCTTCCTTGACACTAATGTGACTAATAAATACAATAGCAAATTAGGCATCGAAATCATAGCATGGCTGTTATAAAAGTCTACCAGGTGGTTCAGAATATCTTCATTTTTTTAGACTACTTTTTAGATACTAGGTTAAAAATTTCACTTTTTTCTAACTCTGTCCCTCAATTTACCAGTTTCTCCATTTCTTGGTATCTGGCATATTGATTTACTATTGATATTGCCACAAATCACCGCAATCTAGTGGCTCAAAAAGAACACAAACACATTATCTCGCAGTTCTGAAGGTTAAAAGTCCTAAAATCTAGGTGTCAGCATAGCCATGTTCCTTCTGGAGGCTCCAGGGGGGAAAATCCAATTTTTTTTTTTCTAGCTTTTAGACGCTGCCTATGTCCCTTGGCTTGTGAGCCTTTCCTCGACCTTCAAGGGGTGTCATTCCAACCTCTGCTTCCATTGGCCCATCACTTCCTGTGACTTTGACCCATTTTCCTTTCTCTTATAAGAACTTTTGTGATTATACTGGGCACATCTAGGTAGACCATGATAATCTCCCATCTCAAGATCCTCGACTTAATCACATCTACAAAGACCTTTTCACCACAGAAGGTAGTATTCTTACAAGCTCCCAGGATAAGGACATTGGCATCTTTGGAGAAGCCATTATCCAGCCTAATGCATTTGAGTCCTAAAAACCTTCCTTATAAATATGGCCAATGGTGATGTATACTGCTGTATTAGTTAACCATGGCTCTTTGGGAATATATTTCTAGTCCTGGGATGCATAATCCATAGGGTATGAGCATGTCTTAAAGATGTCTTTCGATAAATATGTCAACTCACCTTCCAAAAGTGTTGCCCCAAAGTCCATTCCTGATAGCAGATAATAGAACCTCTTTTCTTATCCTTTGGCCACATTGGTATTATTTGTTGAAAATCCCTTGCTATTTGATATGAAAAATATTTTCTTTTAGTGTAATGTGATGTTGGTTATTTTGATAATGTCAAACATTTTAAGTATATTCATTGGCCATTGTGTAAAAGAAAATAATTTAAATGAAAGTGTTATTCAAAGTTTTATTGCTCTGTAGCTGTTTAGATAATTATATAGAAGTCACCTCATCTATAAGTGGTATGTTCAGCAATTGCAGCAGGAGGAGGAAAAGGCAGAATTCCTTTGAACTAAGTTCACATCTCAGAATGCTTATGAAGGTGAGTTAATTGTTTAGATGTAAGCATGATACTGTTTAGGAAGAAATTAATTCAGTCTACTTTGTTTTCTATTTAGTATCATGATGTCCTTCTAACCGGGGGAGGTGTGTGTGTGTCAGAGTAGCAGTGTGCCACTTAGTTCTGCTACACTAGGCTCTAGTCTTCTCTCCAGGGACAATGTGTTTACATCGTTACTAAATAAGAACTGTATATTTTGTCTAAGGACAATTGTTATCAAATTATGGTCATGAAAATATGACTGTCAGAAAAGCTTTCAGAATAGGTAAAAATTGGAAGATTTCTATACATTGATTTGTTACACAACTATTGCATGCTCATTGAATAAACCTTTTAAATTGTAGACAATCTAAAGAAAAGGAAAACACAAGTCTTGCTGAAAAGGGAACATTTTATAAAGCCTTCTTTATCATGGGGTTGTTAGGATATCGGAGGCCTGCAATATTAGTAACACAGGATTTGAAATGATAAGAATGAACACCCATTATAAAACCAGGAGGGTTTGTAGGTGGCTAGATCTTATTCACTTATAAATCCTCTATCCTATCTCCCTCCAAAGAGCACCTGTTGTCAAGCTAGGGAATCCAGACACAATGCAAGGCAAACCCTGAGGAAATCATGCAGAATATTGCTGTCTGAATTCTGAGAGCCAATGCTATCCTTTCTTCTCTCACTTAATTCCACTGGGGCTTTGCTTTCCTTGAAGAAGACAAGTGTCAATGGTTTTCTTTCTTTAAGCTCTCCAGGAAGAGGCTGTTTTTAGCTGGGAGCTGCTGCTTTGCCTATCACTGAAGTGCCGTGTAGGAAGCCCAGTAGAGAAGGCAGCTGGAGAGGAGGAAGTCGGAGAGCGAATGCGTGTCAGGAGAGCCCAGGAATAAAAAGACTATGTGCCAGGACGTGTGTGCCCAGTAAAGGCGCCTTTCTGGCACCGCAACACAAAGTGTGGGCTTTTGGCCATCTTTAGCCTCTTGGGTTTTCTCATTTGTTTGGTATTCTAGGAAGCTCTGATTTATTTGTTCTATTTCAATGATATTGTGAGGTTAAAAATATGTTTCCCGGTGCATAGTAATTAACATCAGGCTCTGCAGAATGGAATATTCCAGGACTAAGAGAATGCTAGGCATTTTATTGGCTGTAGCCAGCAGATGGTGGTAGTGTATTAGAAAAATGTGAACGAAGCTGGCTTGGGGAAGCTGGGAGGTTCAGTTTTGTTTTGCTTTGTTATTTAAGCTTGACAATACTCATCTATATATCCTGTGGGCACACAGTGTTTGAGCCTCGTCTAATCTTAAACTTGTTTTATGATGATATCATTATTTTTTACTGCTACAAATTAACTGTCGGTTTCAATCTACCCCGTATTTTAGCTGCCTTCGGGGATCATCTCGTCAGTCATGAAGCTTTCCAATTTTATGACTGAGATCAAGAGTGATTCCTTAAAGGCACATGGGAAATACAATGAGACGTGGGAGAGTGGGTGTGAGCTCTGTGGCATGGCCGATGCTGGAGGTGTGTGGGAAAAATAGGTAAGAGCAAACCACGAAGGCCTCCGATTCAGTTGGAAGTTTGACTGTCTTGACATTTACTCAGGTACAGTCACTCGTTTAGCTATTGGTAGTGACTTACTATCAATGGAGTGAAGTGGTCCAGATGAGTTCTAATATTATCTTAGAGTTATGTTCAAACAGTGAGAATGTAAAGAGAGACTCGAGGGCACACAGACACCTGCAGATCCACAGGCAAGCCTTTCCATAGGACACAAATGATTGGCATGGTCATTTGCTCAGTCTTCCTTACATCTAATGTTTATTGAGTGCCTAGTAGGTGTTCACCCTTTTGGGGCTAGAAAGTCTTTGCCAACTTATTGGGAAGAAACTAGTGATTGTGATTGTTGCCTAATTTCTTTTTGAAGTGCAAGGGCAAGAAGAGATTAGGATCCTTTTTATAGAGTTGGCAGAGCACCACTGATTGATGGCCAGCTGGAAGGAGAAAGGGGTCATAGTCCAGTGTGCCCCAGTCAAAGATTTCCATCAGCAACACACTGTTGTAAATCTATTGCTAAATTCTGCTTCCAGCCAGCATGCTATACTGAGAGACAGAGAGAAATCCCAAAAGTCAGGAAGAAAAGATGGACCGTTCCTCAAATGTTGGATGGACAGAGTAAGCATGGGGTCACACTCCCTGCCACATTATCTACTGTCTACAGAGTGGTTGTTATTCTAGCTTTGTAAGTCATGTGATACTTTATCCTACAGCTTGCTGGATTTTATCAGAATTAATAAAAATGCCATATATATATGTAAAATAGCTGAAGTTTATGGGATATGTACACAATGGAATTTTACTCAGCCATAAAGAAGAACAAAATCATGTTCTTTGCAGGGAAATGGATGCAACTGGAAAACATTATGTTAAGTGAGATTAGCCAGTCACAAAGAGTAAAGAAGCATATGTTCTCCCTAATATGCGGATGTTAGGGAGAAAATGGGGCATAAGAGGGTCCCCAAATGAAAAAGTAGAGACCCTCAATAAACAAAGAAGTTGATTTAACCGAAGGGGATGGACGGGGTGGGGGAGGGCATCCTAAGGCACATGATGTACTTACACAATTATATCAAGGTCACTCACTGAACTGAGCTTGAGAGGGAGGGAGGGCGAGGGAGCGGGGTGGGAATTGGGGAAGGGGTCAGATGAGAAATGTGTGCACATTTGTCTTTATCAATTTGTACCTAACAGAGATGTATACATACAAAGCATGAATTATTACAATAAAAAAGAGTTCATGTTAAATTTTAACATATATATTAATTAATAAAGACAATTATCATGCCAAAAAAAAGCTGAAGTTTGAACAGATTGATTAATTTTCCTGATAAGCAGCCAAGTCAGAAGTTCATGCTCCTCCTATTGCACCATCCTTGATCCCTTTAAGTCCCACTCTTATGTATAATCATAATGCACCCATACAAATATTTAAAAAATAATTTTTAAGGCATTGTTTGATACAATGCTGTTTCATTGGCTAAAACAAGCATGGGAGATAGAGAAATGCAGCAAGGAAGATAGAGAAATGCAGCAATCCCAAGATTTGTGCTGGGAGATGGACATCTGCAACCGTGCCAGGCAGAAAGTGTAATACACAGGGACCCCCCAAGTGTCTGCAGAGCTTTGGGATATTGGGAGGCAAAATCCACAGACTTTCCTGGGGGTTTAGCCAGCAGAAAGAGGTGGCTTGTTCTGAGCAAAGGCTTGAGAACACCATACACACTGTGCAGTTAAAGGCAGAGAAGCAAAGCGCAGTTAGAGCGACTGTGCCAGGAAAATCATTGCTTGAATACAGGGTATAAAGGATGGATTGCAATGCATTGGTCTTTTCAGCCTCACTCTCAGGCAAGGATAACAAAACGACTGGCAGCAGCATTCTGAAACACAGACCGCCACCGATATTTATTTATAGAGAGAAAGAGCGCAAGGTGGGATAAATGCGCAGAAACACTTTGAACACTAAGCACGGTGCAAATGGGCCCACTATTGATTCTTAGCGGAAATGTTCATGTCTGCCTCATGAACAAATATTACTCCTGAGACCACCTTTAACAAAATATTTAGTCTGACCTCTCCAGACTGCATTTACAAGCTCATTTCTCTCCTCTTTATGTTTTAGGGCTTTTCGCTGAGATGTAAGTAGACTCTGCAGCAGTCCCAGAAGACTTTCACGAGAAGCGTTTCAGACAATAGAAAATAATCCTAAGTATTGGTGCAGTGGGTTTCCATTGGAAGTTATGATGGAAATGCTAGAGAAGAAGAATGAGGAATTATAGGGCGTTGACATAGAGGGACGTAAAGGTACATTAGAGAGTAACACTGGCAGGTGTGGCAGAACTTAGAATGTCTGGAAAAGCAGCACTGTCTGATGCTATCTGTTGGATTTTCACCCCTCCTCAGCTTCTGTTCCATATGCACATATTTCAGTCTGTGTGGCTGTGGATTCAGCCAAGTGTGGAGAACCACTTAGGGCAGTTTAAGAATCCATTAGAATCATTAGATCTCTTCAGAGCTAGCCAGAATAATCAAATCTATGTCCGAGTGGAGGCTAGTTTAGCTGCCGATTTTACTTACCTTTCAAAAGAATTGAGAGGAAATTCTTATGCAAGATTCACTCACAAATGCCTTCTAATGGTTCTATAAAAACATTCTACTCATCTTCAGTCAAAAATGGCTTCCTCTTTCGGTTGCTGAAGGCTGCTTTTCAAAATGTATTGTGACTTTGTTTTAATAGCCTGTGAACTCAGGTCACCTTAGGATGGTTGGGAATTGAGCAGTCTGTGATTATAACCTAAGTGATGGGGGAGAAAAAATCAAACTGCGTACTTATTTGATTGCTCAAAGTTCTCAGTGCATTATCTGGATAGCCTGTCCATTTTTTGTCTGGGTTAGTGTCAGAAGTTTTCAATTGCAAGTCCCTCCAGGGCAGAATTGATGTCATTCCCATCACTTTGAGAGCCCTAGGCTCCTCATCCAATAACCATTTCTTAAGTGCCTATTATGAGACTGGAATTCTCAACTGGTGCAGGACATGCCCACATTGGGAGAGGTAAAAGTGGAGACATTTTCTTCTGCAGAAATATGTTCAGGGAATCAAAGTATTCCTCCCTCCGTCCTTCCTTCCCTCCCTTCCTTTCTTCCTTTCTCCTTTTTCTTTATGCAAGCTCGCCTTCCTCTTCTCTGATTCTATAAATGGACGGGGAAGCCAGGCTTTTTGGTTTTTGAGCATTCAACTCAAAAGTAAAGCAGATGTAGGTAGATATAAATGATTCAGTGCTAAAGTGCTTGCCATTGTGTATATGGCAATGTGGCAGACATTTGGCTATTTTTTTTTTCCTTTTGCTTTAATCTTCTCATGGTCATGAAACAAACACTGCATCTTCCCAATTACCACACTTCCTATATCATCCACTTTTCTTTTAGCCTGTGTTCTCCCATCAACAGTTTCAAGGTACTTTTGTCCACCTGACAGTCTTGAGCTTCGTAAACCCCATGATTTTTGCCATCTATCTAGGAATCCAAAGGTATCTCAATCTAAGGAGCCTTATATGTTTGTGTTCACACCTTGTTTGCTTGGAAATGTTCTTGGTATGGCTATGTGGACATATGCAGTGTTGACTTTTTGATATCAATCATTAATATTTTTAGAAATTTTATCATATTACTGTATCCTCTAATCATCTATTCTGGAAAGTGTTCCCACAGGTAGGAAATAAAGTATAGTGAAAAAACTTGAGTAATTAGGCCTGAGATGCTACTGAAAAACTTTCTGACTAGAACAAGTCACTCTTTAAAAGTCTCAGTAGTTCCATTAAAATGAGAATAATAATGCCCTCCCTAGCATTACTTAGCATAAGAAAAGTACAAGTATTTAAGATTTTAAAGTGTACTGCACGTATATGATTAGAAGGAAAAATAACATTTTTTTTTTTTTTTTTTTTTGCGGGTCTGGGGATTGAACTCAGGGGCATTCTACCTCCGAGCTACACCCCCAGCCCTATTTTTTATTCTTTATTTTGAAACCGAGTCTCACTAAGTTGCGGAGTGCCTCACTAGGTAGCTGAGGCTGGCTACGAACCCAGATCCTCCGGTCTCAGCCTCCCGAATGCTGGGATTACAAGCATGCGCCACCACGCCTGGCTGAAAAATAACATTTTTAAGCTTCTGTTTGTGACAAGCCATGCTAAGGTAATATTATCATATTAGGTGAGAGCTTTGTCTAAATATTCTTTACTTATAATTCTTGTACATAAACAAAGCATTACAACACAAGAAACAAGGTAGTGTTATTTTTGTGGTTAAAACACTGTTTTGGAACCAGGCAGACACAGGTTCAAATTCTAACTCCACCAGTTTTGTGACCTTGTCATTTAACTCTTCTATTTTCTTGTTCATAAAATGAAACTAATATTTCTACTTCATGGAGTCTTTTAGGGATTGATATACAGTATGATAAAATATCTGGCAGAGTATGAGTATAAAGTGAATGTATTAGTCAGGAACTTGTATAACCTTCTCTCACAAAAGATAACTTCTATTTTCTCTTAGTGAAATATTATCTCCTCACTAAAGTTTTAATGAATGATTTTTAAAAAAAAATTCATAAGCAGACTTGAGTTTCACACGAGAAGAATATAATTTTAGCCAATATCTTTTCCCATCCCACCCTTCCCACTGAGGAAGGGAATCTTCCTTAACACTATTTCGAATGTATGGCATCCCTAGTCTTTGTAGTAGCATAATTCTATTCTTAGATGCCTGGTCTACAACAAGTTGTTGGTCAACAAGATGTCACTGGCATCTCAAGTGGTGCTGTTCCTGCCACATTGGATGGGCCAGAGCTCAGAGCCTAACAGGCCCTAGGGAGTGTGCTTGTCAGGGATGTTAAGGTTTGCCACTTGAGCATATGGACCTTGGAGAGAGACCTGAATTCAAATCCTAGCTTTGCCCATTACTCACTCCATGACCTTGAGAAAATTATTTAACTGAGCCCTCATATTTTCATATTTAATAAGTGGATTATATCAATAGCCAACATTTTAAGCTCTTTCCATGTGCCATATTCTGTGCTTAATGTTTTACATGTACTAATTCATGTAACCTTCTAACATCCTGTGAGGTAGAGATTCTTTTATTGTTTCATTTTTTAATTGATGTCAAGAACATTTGACATGAGTTCTACCCTCTTAGCAAACATTTAAGTGTATAATTCAGTGTTGGTAACTATAGGCACAATGCTATTCAGCAGATCTTAAGAACTTATTCTTCTTCCATCGTGTAAACTTTATACCCGTTGAATAACAACTCCCCATTTCTTCCTCCTCTAGCACTTGACAGCCACAATTCTCTGTTTCTGTGAGTTTGACTATTTTAAATGCCTCATGTAAGAGGAATCATATAGTGTTTGTCTTTCTGTGACTGGCTTATTTCACTTAGCGTAAAGTCCTCAGGCTCATCCATTTTATTGGAAGTAACAGTATTTCTTTTCTTTTTTTTTTCTTAAGGCTGAATAATTTCTAACTGTATGTGTATGCCACATTGAAAAATCTATTTACCTATCAAAGGCATTTATGTTGTTTCTACATTTTTGCTATAGTGGAAATGCTACATTGAACATGGTAGTGCATATATCACTTCAAGATCTTGAATTGAAATGCAGTGTGGACTATTTTATTTTATTTTGGTACTGGAGATTAAATCCAGGAGCATTCTACCTTTGAACCGTACCAACAGTCCTTCTTATTTATCCTTTTGAAACAGGGTTTTGATAAGTTGCTGAGGGTCTCCCTAAGTTGCTGAGGCTGGCCTTGAACCTGTAATCCTCCTATCTCATGCTGGTAATTCCATGCACCACCCTGCCCAGATAGACTATTTTTAATACTTATTTACAAATGAACAAACAGCAATATGCAGAAGTTAAATATACCTTTGAGGGGTATGTAGCTAGCAAATATTCCATTTGAGTTTCAATCCTACCAATCAGTTGAGAACTTGTGCTTTGCAGGTGATAATACTTTCATACTTGCAGTTTTAACAGGGCCTAACACCTGTAAACCCAAAATAAATGTCAGCTAATTCTATTAGTGAGGAGGCAGTGCCTCTGGCTTCAGAACTTTTGTCCATGTAGATTGCATTCTCCTTGGCTGTACTTCTGAAGAGGTAAAATTCTCTGAGACTGAATTTGAGCTCATTAAACAGGTATATTTATATTAGTATTAATTCTGAAAGCCATCTTCTACCTTAGATTTTTGTGAGCTCTGGTGAAATTTCAATAGGAATTTTCTTCCCTTCTTTTCCACTTTCTCTTTCCTTCTTACTGGCATTTCATAAATGAATTCACTGACACCCTGCCCCCCCCAACGAAACACAAATATTAAAATAAAGTTTTACTTTCTTGCACCAATAATAAACTTAAAAAGCTTCCATTCACTCTTTCAAATCAGAATTCTAATTATTAGAAATGATATATTAGCTCTCCTTCAAATATAAACATAACTGTTCTCACCCTTCATAACTCCCCCAGAGAAGGTCAGAACATAGTTCTGGCCACAAGACTAACCACTGAGCCCTGATAATAAATAGCAGTGGATTGACCATGCAAAATGCTAGGCTGAAGGGTCTATGAAATCTAATTATAACTTGAGGGTCTTCATTGCTTGCATGAATCCAGGGTCACAAGCTCTGGTAAAGCTGGAATTTTGCTCCCAGACCAGTCAACTTTGGGGAAACTACTTCCCTATGAATGTGTAATGGAGCTGAGGAATAAGAAAGGATGCCAGAGCAAACCTTGTAAGCGCTTACAGCTGTCCTGTAACCAGAAGCCAATCCACTATTCTCCTCTTATCCTCCCATGCCTGGTTTGTGATTTTTTTAACTGTAGCAAGAATTCTGTTTCTTCCCTGTCACAGAAAATGTGGCTTTTCTTATCTTAAAGGTGTCTCAATTTAGTGGAAAATAGAATCGAGTCCACTGCCCACTCTCTGTTCCAGGAATGTTTTTCTCAAAATAGAAAATATATAATGTGTAGGCTGGGTGGCTCGAATTAGGTTGGATCAGTATGAAACAGGGAGATTTATTTGCTTCAGAAAAAAATCTCCTACTGCCTTTGGCTGGCTGCAGAATCCAGGGCAAATATCTGGACTCTGAGCTATAGAAATTCAACTATCCCGGGTGGATTATTGTAATGATGACCCTCTCTATGGATTCCCACATGCCCTTTTAACAAAGCCTTTTGTGACTAAACTGGCATTTCTAGTTAAGATTTTGAAGTCATTATATTTAGTGCCTTCTCATTGATTAGGTCAAAAGAGAAAGAAATGGACTTTCCTATGGAGATAGGCAAGTCTTTTCTTTCCTTTTCTGTTTTTATAATGAATTCAAATATAAAGCTGACTGTTCTCTAGATACAGATGAAATTAATCACCTTAAAATGGAAAGGAGGGAAGTTAGAAGTGCAAAATGCTGTTTCAGAAGTGTGTGTGTGTTTGTGTGTGTGTGTGTGTATGTGTGTGTGTGTGTGTGTGTGTGTGTGTGTGTGTGTATGTCTTCAAAACATCCATCTGGGTAAAAGAACTAACAAATTTATTGCTATCTTGACGTTGTATTCCTATTTCTCATCTACTTGCTGAATAATAAAAGCTTAGATTTGTTTTGATTGCTTCAGAATACCACCGAGCAACAAGTAAATGTGAATCACTTCAACTCCAACACAAGGTTGGGGAGGAAAAAAGGGGAAAAAAAATCACTCACAGTATGTTTAGAATTTCTACTGCTGGTAGTTGAGAAATGGGGAAGGTCACAGACCATGGTAGAAGTGTACATTTCTGAATAGGTGAAGGATTTACATGAAACAGGGCTCATCAAATGCAAATAAAAATTGTACCTTAAGGAAGGTAACTTCTTTCTATGCCCCCAACTCTCTCAATCGGAAACTTCATTCTTCCATTAAAAATGAATTGTGCTTTGTGATTTATAAAGTCTATTTCTTCACGTTGAATGTTAACGTTCTGCCTTGTGCCCTTAACTTAATGGATATTCTCAAAACTGGCAGCTTTTCTTTCATGCGGGAAGAAGGAATAATTCTAAATTAAGAGCACCAAAATAGGTTAAGGATACATTATGTCAGAGGCTGTAGATTGTTAACAAGCAAAGGAAGCACAAGTCATGGGGCATAATACGATTAAGGGCAACTGCACAAGATTGCCGGCCATTTCATCCCAATGACTTCACCTGTTGATGCCAGAGGTGACCCTTTCCAGTCTGTCTAAAATTTGAGAGACTCCTAGGTATTTTTCTAATTTCGGAGTGAATTGCAATTAGTCAGTATAGTGAATGCTGCCTGTGTTGGGCTAGATCCTGTTACCAGACCCATGTACCCTTGTCTACCTGATGTTAGTGTTGACTGATAATGACCCATAGCTACCCCTTCTCTAGACAATTGCTGATGGCAGCTGTCTCTCCCAGAAGGTTATGATCCTCCCCCCAACTAAGGGCAGTCAATGATTGACGGATATGGGGCTACAAATGGCCCCTTTGATCAAGGGATCAATAATTAATTTTGTGGCGTGATCTCCTGGATTGGGTCAAGTCTAGCCTTTAAATGGGACCACATCCTTGCTCAGCTTTTCCTTTTTCCTCTCTTGCTTCATACCCAACCCTACTGGCTTTCCCTTGAGAGCATCCCTTCAATACATCTCATGCACCAGAACTACTACTTCAGCCTCTAATTCCAGGGTGCCTGTACCCACAATAGTAAATTTGCACATACATTTTAACTTATTTTGTCCTGATGAATTCAGTAATGCAATATCATTGTTAGCCAAGATTCCATTAGGAAACAATAGACTATTCACTCCAAATTGTTGAAGTCTGTTCTACTGACCCTTAATACATCTTTGAAACAGAAGAAAAGTCCCTTTACTTCAGTGTATTCTCTGTGCAGCCTTTATCCATCAGCTTGCACAGAAAAAGCATGGTTGGCAAAGAATCAAAGTCACGAAGGTTGGAAATTTAGACTCTATGACTGATTCTTACTCTTTTTATCCCTCAAATTTGTTAGTTTGTTTGGTATTCGACTCTATTTATAGCCGTTCTTCTAAAAGCTTGGCTTTTCAAGTTAGAATGATGTTCTGCCACAATAGGAATAATTATTATGGCCTTTGTATATGATAGTCATCTGGATGACACAGTAAAAGATTTTCACTTGGAATCAAACAGTCCATCCAAGTCTGAAATGATATGTATTTTTTGGGCCCTCTGTAATTAGAAATGTGATTGTATAAATGTCTGAAAATCTGTTCCCTTTTAAAAGAAACTGGCCTAGAGCTCATTCTAATCCAGAAACAAAATTCGCAGAATTTGAAGGTCTCCTTGTGTCGCTACTAGCTAGTGGTCTGATTCAGCAGTTGGAAGAATGGTGATTCTAGCTGACAGGAGAAGTCCTCCAGGAAATGTCAGGTTGACCCCACTGCTTAGCAAAACAGCATGGAGGTGATGAAAAAGGACACCGAAATCGGAATACTGTAAATGCATTATTATTTCTGCTGGGGGTGGAAATACATGATTGCACCATGGAGGAACTGGAATCCTTTACACTCTTCAGAACTATGCTTTGCACCATAATGTCCAAGCATGTTGACTGAAGTGCGGAACTGGATGTTACTGATTCTCAATACTATATTTCAGTCTAAAGAAATTGGATCTTTGTTTCTACCATGTTGTTGCTTATTCATAATCAATACCTTCTAATTAATTCTAAAACATTCTTTTTAAAGCAAGCAGGTGCCTGCTATTTTCTATTTAGACGTCTGAGGTTCATTTTGGTCCAGTTTCTTTATGTTTACAAATGATTTTTGCTGGATTCAGAGACTGTAAATTGTCAGCATTTGATCTCTGAATGGGATGCATCCATTCGAAGGTCAGTGCTGAAAAGTCAGAAAATTGCTTTTAATTTTATATAATTTATGGTTCATTTGTGAAAGTCACAGACTTTCAGATCCTAAGAATATTTACCACAGATTCTCTCTCAAAAAGGCCACTGCCTTTTAGGGGAAGATGAATACATTTTGTTGTTATTGAATTTCCAAACAAAAAAGCTTGAAACTTGCCATTTATTACTAAGAAAGTAGAGGTAATTATTATCGTTGTTGATGTCTTTGTTCACAGTTCCTTCCCTGCTGCTTGGAAAGGTTAGGTAACATAAGAAGCATCTCTGAAATTTTGATACTTCCTATTCCTGTTTGAAAGAAGGAAAGAAGCATTGGATGAGTAAAAGAACAATGACAAAAAGGAAAAATAGAAATTATTCTCTACTTTTTTTCCTCTGTAGCTCCAGTGCATTTTATAACTTTATCTAAACAAAAAATTTGTTAAATTTTTGAAAACAAAAATAGTGACACTGATAATATGTTTATCATTGTTTTATTATTAGGTAACATTGGAAACAAAATAAACTTCAAACTTTATTTTCATGTACTAAGTTATTAAAATGTTTTTGTTATTTAGCCTTTATATTTGTGATATTTATTAAAAAGAGATTCAATGGCATTTGAAAGTGTAAAATCCCATGAGAATAAAATTTTGACTTTGATTAACTTAAGCACCTCTAGTAACAACCTAGCAAGGTAAAAAACAAGTGGCTAAGAGAAAAGATACCAGCATGTTTGTACATGCTTATAAAATGCTTATGCCACCACTCTGAGTTGTTTTAATATGTTGGTTTAAAAAATTGATCTTTTTCTTTGCTTATACCTTCTTAATTATTTCCTGCTCATCTTTATAAATAAATCATGATTTCTTGAACCAGAACTTAAACCAGAATTTTACTAGTAGTCCTAATCTCTCTCAGTTATTTGGCGAGTAGTCATGTTATCAGGCTAGTAGATTGTCATTAAGGCAGATTAATCATTTGTTATAAGTAACTATTTTTATAGATATAAACATAGGTGATATATGGTAAAAGGGACTCATTGGTATAATGGAAGCCTTAATCTATCTATCTATCTATCTATCTATCTATCTATCTATCTATCTATCTATCTGAAGTTTAATTATCTGCATTTATAAAACACCAAAGATAATCTAAGAGATACTTCAGAAATAACCTGTATATTTTATTAACATGCCATTTATATTGTTTTAGAGAAGAGTTCCATCTATAATTAAAATGTCTAGGGTGAACATAAAAATCGTTTGCATTCTTTGAGCTTCCACCAATTAATGATAGTGATGCTATCCAGAAATACTCTAGGTGTTGGAGGTCAGTCAATCTAGGAATAAACCTTTTGTTTCAATAAATTTGCTATGCCAGCTCTAACTGGGTAACTGAGAATTATCTTCAAGCAGGGAAAAAAAGTAACAGCATGATAGCTACTGAAAAAAAAAAAAATCCCAAATGAACAAAACTCCCCAACTGTCAGAAGGTCATTTCAACACAGAGTAGTATTTATTGTATATAAAAATGTTTGCCAAATTAAGCCATGTAGATTCTCAAATCATGTAATGTGAAACCTACTGTGGCTGTGGCAAGAAAGGATGAACCCATATGTTGGAATGCCATCTGCTAATTCCTCAGGGCCATCTCTAGGATGAGTAGGGCCCCCAGCTAATCTTTTTTTTCTTTTTAAGGGATTTTGTCTACATAAACAATTTGATTTAAAATGTTTCAGAGTTCATGGAACTATGCAAGGCATTATGATTTTCAGCAAAGTTTCAGAACAATGGATAAAGTGGACCTACCTACCTACCCATTTGTTTATTGTCCAATCATTGCCTGTAAAGATTAGCTAATGCTGTTGCTGGTGCTGAGTGTTCTCATTCTTTATTGCCAAATGCATGGTTCCTGGCTATTTTCTTAGGTCCCACCATGTGAGAACCAAGTAGTAGTGCTGCTGTTATTCATAAAGACATGGCTCTTCAGATCCTCTTTGAATTGAAAGAATACAGATCTTCTTGCCTTTGCAGTTCTCAATACCTTTTATTTAATGCTGATCACATCATTGCTCATGAGGCTTGTGATTCATTATCATGCCACCCACGAATGCTGGTTTTCCATGGCTGTCTCCAGGGTTGTTGTAGTGCTTTGTTGATGATGACCACAAATGCAAATCTTATCCAGCAGGTGCAGGAAATTATGAAGAGTTAAATTGTGTTGTTGGTCAGGTTAAATGTACTGTTCAGAAATTTATAGTGTAAACACAGAATGATACATTTTCCAGTTATGTGTTCTCTTGAGCCCTTAGGATGGTGGCCACTGCATTCCTGGAATGTGACCTCTTTCTATGTTGGCTATAGCTTCCGCCACCTCACCAGTGGGGAAGATAGGTGAGGGACGGAGGGAGCAGTCCCATTTGCACAAAAGCTATCCATTGTCCAGCATGGCTTAAGACCAGTCTAACAAAATACAACATCAACACATTCTATAAAGCAAGACAGGCCATGGATCTGATGAGTCACTGGGCATAGAAGAGAAAAGATTTTGAAAGCTTGTAGGGGAGATGAGTAAGGCCACCTCCAGAAAATGGCCTGATACATGGTATGGAGCCTATGGAGGAAGTATAGTGACATCCCTGGATAGAGGACACCTGCTGCTGCCCTACTTCCTTGAAGCTATAGATGAGAGGTGGCCACAGTTGAAAGAGGTGCCACATCAGCCCACATGTGTGGCTCAAACTTGGAGAATAGCAGAGCCCCGAGTTTGTCTTGTGTCCTCTGGAAGTGATCAAAGGTTCAAGGCTAGCCTCAGCAGATTAGCAAGACCCTCAGAAACTTAGCAAGAACCTGTTTCAAAATGAAAAGGACTGGGTGTACAGCTCAGAAGTAGAACACTCCTGGGTTCAATCCACAGTACCTCAAAAAATTTGGCTATGGAAAATGATCTTGACTCTTCAGGAATATTTACATAGTTAACTGTGAAAATGGAGAAAATTAGGCAGCTATACCACTTCTCAGTATCTTTCCAAAAGAATTGATGACAGAATCTTACATTGATACATGCATATCTATGTTTATAGCAGCACAATTCATAATAGCCAAATTATGGAACCAGCCTAGGTGTCTGTCAACAACAGTTGAATTGATAACAAAAATGTGGTATATATACATCATAAAATTTGACTCAACCCTAAAGTGCAACAAAATCATGCCATTTGCAAGAAAATGGATTGAATTAGAGAATACTATGCTGAGATCAGACTAGTCAGTCTTAGAAAGTCAAGGGTCAAATGTTTTCCCTCATATGTGGAAGCTAGAGAGAAAATAGGAAAGCCGGGCGTGGTGGCGCACGCTTGTAATCCCAGCATTGGGGAGGCTGAGACCGGAGGATCCGGGTTCGCGGCCAGCCTCAGCTACCTAGTGAGGAACTCCGCAACTTAGTGAGACCCTCTTTCAAAATAAAGAATAAAAAATAGGGCTGGGGGTATAGCTCGGAGGTAGAATGCCCCTGAGTTCAAACCCCAGAACCAAAAAAAAAAAAAAAAAAAGAAAATAGGAAACAAAAGGGACTTCAGATAATCGAGGAGAGTGACCAGTTGAATAGTAGAAGGGAGTAAGAGGGAGGGACTTGGGGAGGGGAAAAGGAGGAACTGGTGAAAGAAACAGTTCAAATTATGCTATGCCTGTGTGTGAAGATGTCACTACCAATCTCACTATTATGTATGGGGAAGGTGGGTAGCTAGCAAGGTAGGCCCTGAAGGGAAACACACCAAGACCTACCTGTATGTTTCTTTGTATAACTTTGAACCTCATTATGATGTATGATTACAATGTACCAATAAAAGTATACAAACATAAAACATTATATATATCTCCTCTCTCTTAACAATGGTGTCTAAAGAAAACATTAATTTATTTAAAAAAGGAGTGAGGTAGTTTTAAACCAACTTTCTTGTTTTCATCTAGTTAAAATCCAATTGGGTCTAAATATATTACTTCATTCAGAAGTTGTTATTTGAATTTGCTTTATAGTAAAAAATAGACACTCTCACCAACTCAGCATATCAGCCCCATCTAGAGGCCCAATCTCATTCATTCTTTCACAATCTCATGAAAGAAACATTATGCCAGTCAGCAGAGCTTTTCTCCTGAAGGTTCTTTAGGGCATCTGATTTACCCAGATGGGATATGAGGCAGGAGGGTGAAGACTTAGAGAGTGCTCTGTACAGGAGAAATGAGACAAGGGTCCTGGTCTGGTCTGGAGCTTCCTGTCTAAATGCCATTGTCAGAGGGCTCTTCTCAGGCACTGGAGGGAAACTTTGAAAATTTCTTGGGAGGTTATTGAAGGCATTTGGCCTCTGAGGTGCAGATTCAGGACAGAGTTCCTGCTTGCCTGGGTTGTATAAGCACAGAACTGGATTTCTTCTCATCTTCTCTCACTAACAGTTGTCTCATACAATCCTGGGATTTGTTCTTACACTGTGATTCACCTTCATTCATATACCAGTAGGCAACCTTCAAAGGTGTGCCTTTTTGATCTCTCTGAAGTAGAGGTGAGGAAGATTAAGATTTCAGAGCAAATTATCACATTCTTAAAGCATTATTGTCAACTCACGAGCATTAACATTGTGTGTAATAGTCCATCTTTATTCTAGAACAGTGGACTGAGCTCTGAGGAGAAAATGCTCATGGAAGTTGAGGCCATTTTTATTGCTTACTGTGTTTTCATTTAAATTGATGAAAGTAGAGCATCTTGTCACTTTAGTAGGAAAAACTGAATATATGAGTTTAGCAGGAGCTTTTAGGAATCACAAGTTATGACTAGTAATGTAAATCTATTTTTAAATGTCTAGTCCTATTCAAAGAACAATGAAAAGCAGTGAATGTCTCTTTGTCTTTTTGTACTCAGAAGAAACAGATATGAAAAACTGGTATCCTAAAGTCATAGATCAAACATTGTAGTTTAAGAATTTTAGAATGACAATAATTAGAAAGACATGCATCTTTTGTGAAAAAGGCAATACTTTTTATTTCTTTAGTGTTGCTATGGAGAAAAGATGTGGTAATGATCAGAGGGTGGAACTCTTTATTCCTGCTCTGAAGCACAGATAAACTCCAGACTTCAATTTAACTTGAATCTGATTTCTTTTGCCTTCACATTTTCTTCCCTTCCCCCTAGCCTCCTTTTCTCCTCCTTCTTCTCTTTCTCCTTTCTTCTTAATGGTAAGCTTCCAAAGTCTGTTGAAATTCTATTGTGTCTAAATAGATCACTTCCTTCAGAAGTTGTTATTTAAATTTGCTTTACAGTAAAAAATTGACTATCTCCCCTAAACAGGGACTTCTGGAGAAGCCATCTGTTCTAAGAGAAGTAGGTGTTTCAGGTAGAACAATGAGTTTAATGCAAGCTCTGTCCACAGTTTAGAAGCCTTTGGGAAATAACGAATCATCTGCATTTTAGGAATGATTCATTGCTGATCTCTTTTCTTATTTTTTTATGAGTATTATAGAAATAAAAGCTACTCCTGTGTAGTTGTTATAAAGTATAATGCAGACTCACATTTGTCACAAAGGAAGGAAATTCAAGAAAATGAAAATAGCAATAAGGTACTGTTTATTTAAATTTAAGGAGAAAGTACAGAGATGTTTAGGCATCATTTATATCTTTTTCCCAGAGAAATGTATAAGAAAACTGCTAATCGTAGTTATTGCTGAAGTATAAGGTTGAGAGAAATGGGATTGAAATAGCTTAATTCCCATTTGACATCTTTTTGTATCATTTTAACATCCTTACTGTGTTCCGTTATATAGTAAGCAAAATTGTCAGAGGGCCCCTCAGATTTCCCACATTCTAAGAGAACATACCCTGCACAATACCCAGGTTTATGAATATGACGTGTACTACTCTTGGAATTTTTTGATGTGGTATGACATAATTTGCTTCAGGAAAGGTGATCCCGGTGGGCCTGACCCAATCACAGGAGCCCATTCTAGGCAGATGGATTTCTCTGGTTGGTCAAAGAAGACTATGATGAAGTCAGAGATTCAGGTCACACAATGGACTGGATGTGAACCGCTGGCATGAAGGTGGAGAGGACTCCATGGTCAGGAAAGTGGGCAGCATCTAGGGGATGAAGCCATTTCCCAGATGATAGCCAGCAAGGAAATGAGGCACTCAGTCCCACAAACTGCTGGGAACTGAATTCTGCCAACAGTGAGCTGGAAAACCAATACTTTTATTTCAGCCTACGATGCTCTAAGGAGAGAAGCCAGACACAGCACACTGGAGCTCTGACCTTCAGAACTGTGAGCTAAAAATTGAGGGCTATTTGGTGTCACCAAGTTTGTACTAATTGTTACAAGGCAATAGAAAACCGCTATTAGTTTTCAGTAATATTTGTATTTAAGAAAATAAACAATTACAGTAGGAATTATCAGGGCAATGAGATTGTGATATTTTTTTCCCTACTTAATATTTTTAATTACATAAAAATCCTTAATAAATGTACTTTTTTTTTTTTTTTTTAAAGGAGAACTTACTGTAAGGAGAACATGCACTCTTTCAAAGCTGGATATAAAGATGGTGTATCTAAAGGGAATCATATTTTCTCATTGATTTCCATTTTATATTTTCATTTATTCATTACTGCCTTATCCTAGCAAAAATATTATGTAGCATTGTAAATTAGCAATGCATTTTCATGAGGGAAAATTCCCTTAAAAAAAATCCCAAAAGTAAAAAAAACAAACCAATTTGAAAACTTTTGGCAAGAGGAGTGACTGCACAAGCAGTTTATTTCAGGGTCTTATGCTAGGACTCTGGAATGGGAAGGTCATGTCTGTCTGGTTTGCTTCTATCCACCCAGCAAGCCCAGCACCTCCCTCAGGTCTTGGCATATTGCCTGTGCTCAACATTTATCTGCCAGCTTAAACAAACAAGTGTTCTTGCTGTCATGTTGCCTTTGAGAGACATTGTAGGTTTTCTTCCACTCAGAGTCTCTTCCACCATTTTGTTTTCTACTTGAGAGCAAAGGAACTCCTATTGCTGCTTATTTGTATTAAGTTCAAATACCTACATCTCCCATGATTTTTAGTTTCCTTCCCTCTCTATCTTGGTAGCAGCTATGGTGTGACGATTTGTTCCCCTCCCCACCTATGTTAAAACCTAACCCCAATGTGATGGCACTAGGAGGTGGGGCCTTTGAGAGGTGAGTAGATCATAAGGACTCCACCCTCCTGAGTGGGATTAGTGCCCTTGAAAAAGAAGCCTTAGAAAGCTGCCTGGATCCACTCCTCATGGGAGGACATGGTGGAAGGGCACCATCCATGAGACAGAAAGTGGGCCTCACCAGGTAATGAATCTGCTAACACCCTGACTTTGGATTTTTTTCTGTCCTTCAGAACAGTGAGAAATAAATTTCTTTTGATTGTAATTTACCTGGTTTATGGTATTTTTTGTTATAGCATCCCAAAGGGACTAAGATAATAACATATCTATCCAAACTACAGTATCTCCATTTAATGATCTTGGGTGACTCTATTACAAATAATTTGCATAAGGTTGGCTGAGGATTTTCTTTTCTCTTAAATTTCTGTCTCCTCTTACTTTGCTACTATAAGTTTAAATTCTGAATATAAGGAATTCTCAGCTCTTTCCTATTCATCAATACTTAGGGAGTTTCTAGAAAGCAAAGACGTGTGTGTGTCTGTGTGTGTGTATGTGTGTGTGTGTGTGTATGTGTGTGTATGGGGGATATTGGGGACTCAAAAAGGGGAGCTCTACCACTAAGCTACACCACTAGTCCTTTTTCTTTTATATTTGAAATAAAATCACACTAAGTTATCATGTACTGGCCTGGAAACTGCAATCCTCCTGTCTCAGCCTCCCAAGTACTAGGATTATAGGCCTGAGCCACTGTACCTGGTTTACTGTTAATCTGCATACCTAGCACAGGACCTGGCATATATAGATTACTAATATATACATAATAAATGTTAATAAAATGAATACCTATATTGGGGAAATGTTCCTCACAGAAACATTTTTTTGCAGCTGTTGGACAATTAAGTCTTAACTTACTATATTTAATCTCTGAAAAGTCCAGGTACAAGGTGGTTGGAAAGAATAAAAAGAGTGCCGGCAGAAAGAAAGATTGTAGTGAAATTATACTCAATATACTTCATTCTACCTTTCTCTGGTTAATTTCAGGGGCAATT
>PVLC010003295.1:0-20631 GCA_004027655.1 Graphiurus murinus | reverse complement strand
GAACCAAGAATATCAATCCTTTTGACAGCCAGGGGTGCTGCAAGTAGCCCACAGGTGGCTAGCTGTGTTAATGACAGGAGTGGTGCTTTCTCACTAGAGAACATGTCACCATCTTTCTTTCTTTCTTTCTTTTTTTTTTTTTTTTTTTTTTGCGGTACTGGGGATTGAACTCTGGGTGGGGCATTCTACCTCCGAGCTATACCTCCAGCCCTATTTTTTATTCTTTATTTTGAAAGAGGGTCTCACTAAAAAGCAGAGTGCCTCACTAGGTAGCTGAGGCTGGCCGCGAACCCAGATTCTCCGGTCTCAGCCTCCCAAATGCTGGGATTACAAGCATGCGCCACCACGCCCGGCTTGTCACCATCTTTCAATGTGATTGGTTACTGTCTCCTTGGTGTATTAACTAGGCAGCATTACCAACAATCTTTTCATAAATTTGGTAAGCAGCAAAAAGGAAACTTCTTATAAGTGCTGGCAAGGGCATTTTTGTATTTTATATTTTTCCCTAAGAAGGTTTTCATGCTTTTCCTTAAGGCAAATCCAATCCTGTTACTAGCTTTCTGTTCTTGTGTCTGTGCCTCCAGGAGGGGAAGGAGAACCCCAGAGTCCATATCTTTATAGACCAGGAGTTAGAAAGTTATGGTCCATGCCTGGACCACATCCAGCCAGAAGTCCTTTGTGTCTGGCTTGCACAGTGTTTAAAATGATTTGAACTAGTTGCCAAATATTAAAAGCCAGGAGGTTTTCATGTAAAAAGGAATCTGAAATGTTGGTTCTTGTTAATAAAAGAAGTCTGAATTTTGATCACAGTGGGCCTGTTTTCCCACATGGTAGCTGTAGTTGAGTAGGGATTGGTGACCATCCTGGGTGGCTCCCAGAACCCAGTCTCCCCCTGTGGGAATTAGAAAAAAAAAAAAAAAAAAAAAACTCACTGACTCTAGGCAGATGAGTTTTAAGGGTGCACATCAGAAAGGATGTAGCCCCAAAGGTAATAGCTCTGCCACAATTAAATCATTGTACCCATGCCTGAACCCTTTAGGCATTTGAGTTTGTGACACTGTCAGAGCCTTCAGAGAAGCTTCAGAGGCTTTTCAGAGAAAGTTGCTACCTGTTGCATAAGTCTTGATGAATGAAGGCTTGCCTGGGGGGGAGGGGTTCTTTGATTTCTTGCCCAAGGAGTTGGAGACACCAGCATTTATTTGACCCATCTCCAGTTTTTTCTGAGAAGAAGCTACAAATCATATTTGTAGTCTAGGTTTCCATATTCTCATGGCTCATCCTGCCTCCCTACCCTCCATAACTTCTCACTCCCTCCCCAGGCTGACTCGCCATTCACTCTTTTTATCAGCTTATGAGAAGATGTCTGTGCAGAATGTCGCAATTTTTCAGGTATGACACAGGGATGTAACTCCTTTTACATAGAGGGTTTGAGACAGACCTCCTGAGCCATCTTTTGAATGAGATGATTCCAGTATCTATCATTGTTGACAGCATTCTCTTATTAAACCCTGCCCCAAAGAGAGCCCTGAAGCCCTTGATAATGGTTGATATACCAAAGAGCTAAGGAGCCCCTCTGTGGCCTTTGCAGTCCTGAAAAATAGTTTATCAGTGACTCACTAAGAACTATGAGCTGTTTTATTAAGCATGGGAATGATAATCACCAAAATCATTTACAAAGTGCAGCTGTATGTAATACTGCGTAAGAGACAGTGAAATGAAGTTACTATCATACCATCTGAAAGTGTATAGATTGATTCATAACTAATCTCAGTTGGTGTGATAATTAGGAGTGTGTTTGGCCAGAATGGATTTCAGATTGGGATTAAATACTTGCCCAGCCAGAATTTATGTTCAGTAGTCATGTGAACTTGCACAAGTCACTTAATTAAATGACCCTCACAGGAAAAATACAATAAGCCTTCTGTATCCATGGTTCTGCATCCATACATTCAACAAACTATGGATCGAAACTATTCAGAAAAATATTGCATCTGTAGTGAACATGAATGGACATTTATTTCCTGTCATTATACCCTAAACTATATAGTAAAACAAATTTACACAGTTACATATGAGCATCTTTGAATTTTGGTATCCATGAGACTGGGGGTGAGGGCTAAAACCATATTCCATTGATACCAAGAGGGATGACTGTAATTAAATAACATGATTGCTGGGTGTGGTGGCACACATCTGTAATGTTAGTACTTGGGAGGCTGAGACAAGAGAATCACAGGTTCAAAGCCAGCCTGGGCAACCTAGTAAGACTTTGTTTAAAAAAACAAAACATGGTTAGAGTATAGATCAAAGGTAGAATTCCCCTGAATTCTATCCACAGAAATACTGTAAGATGAGTAGAACTTAGAGAAGTTAAGGTTTCTAGAGTCCCTTCCCTTCTCCATCTTCCTCGTGGGAGTAAATTAACTTCAGAAATCTTAAGTTCCTACTCTATTAAAATAGAAGTGAAAGCCAGGTATGGTGACACACACTTGTAATCACCTAAGAGAGGCTAAGACAGGAGGATCGCAGGTTCATGGCCGGCCTCAGCTACTTCGTGAGACCCTCCACAACTTAATGAGACCGTTTCAAAATAAAGAATGAAAATAGGGCTGGAGGTGCAACTCAGATGTAGAATGCCCCTGGGTTCAATCCTCAGTACCACAAAAACAAACAAACAAACAACCCCCCCAAAACCAAAAATAAAATAAACAAACAAACAACAACAAAACCCAAGTGAAATTAGTACCTTCCTAATAAGATTCTGTATGAGATAATGCTTGTGACAGGTGCATAGGATCACTGGCCCTTAGCGATCTTAGCCTGGTTAAAGGAAGATATAAAAAATACTGGTTCCCTTCCCTTCATGATTGTGTCTTACTCCTTTGAACATGAAGAATTTTAGCAAATAGGAGGGATTAAAGGTTGCTTTCCTCCATAACTATTTACCAGATAGACTTTCACAGTAGAAAGTGTATAAATATATGAGCATCAAGCTGCTTTGCTGAAAGTGTGAGTTCTTAATTAGGGCATTTTGTGTGAAGAGTTGAAAATAATTTTAGAGTTTCAAATATTTCAGGATCATGCAATGGTTAAAACAAAAGAAAGAAAATATGTTTAATGGTGTGAGTGACTGCCTGTTCCCTTCAGGAATGAGTTCCAGGCTGCAGAGTCTTTATCTAGACACCAAGATCAAGCAGAATACAAAGGTCACAATGCCAATTTCATTCTGTGACTTGTTTTGCTGTGCCAGGGTCTTGGTTTTTAGGAAAAGACTGTGGTTGCTATGGAACTGTTAATAATGATTGCTGCCTGTACCTCAGTGCTTCAAACTCCCGATCTCCAATATAAAATCACTTAGATTCAGGCTGGAGGGCAGTAAACAAACTTTTGGGTAGGAATTAACTGGGCTCAGGCATTAGTGTCTTAATGTAGGAAATGACTTTCATTGTAACCTTTCTCTACACTGGTAGCTTGGCTGTATTGAGGGAGCTTCTGTTTTCCTAATAGTAGGCTGGACCACATGAAGTTTGAACTATGCTCTTCTGGATTGGCACTGTTAAAAGTGGAGACCTTTTGGGCTTTCATCATAAAATAAATATTTTTAAAAAATTATGGTTTGTACAGAACTTGACTTAGTATGGGTCTTTTTATTTGCATGTATTAAGGGTACCAGTGATTCAGCTATATACTAAATTGCTAAGAGGAAAGAGGGATATATTTCTGTTTAAATATATGCCTATGTACTTTAAAAAATAAATCTTGTAGACAAATGACATTGCGCTATATTTCTATGAGATTTGTGATCCATATAATAGATGCTTTTCACTCCTGAATTATATTTCTAAGATATGGATCTCAGTCTGTATTAATGTCGAACTGATGTTTGGGGAAAGCTAATTGAGTTCTTGAGCTCCAGGCACATAAAGTTAGGGTGGGAAGAAGACATATCTAATTTGGGGACTTTGCAGCCTCACCAGTACACAAATAATTCAACAATAATACAGAATAAATAGCTTCCATTTCCATAACTGCTGCTCTTTCTAATCCTTACAATACGTGTTTCCCAACAATCTTCTGACTTAAATTCCCTGTTTCATTGTTTAATACTTCAAGTGTGGAATATATAGAGTAAATGTGAATGTCAGTAAAACTTAAAAAGATGCCTGAGTACAGTTTTCCACTGACAAGCAGCTAGTTTATAAAATCAAATGGAAAAAGCATTTTTTGGAAAGGGAATATAAATATTACATTAGTTCTGGCCCCCCCCCCTCCAACTTTGTGGCTGTAAAAAGTGACAGTAACCCTCAAAGGTAACAGGCATGCCTTGATGCCTTGTGTGAAATGATATCTTCTACCCAGTCTATGGTACTGCAGAACACAAAGGTTTATCTGGGTGAATACACTGAATGTATTGTTCAATAAATTCATATTTGCAGGACCATTTAAGATATTATAAGGCCTGCTACAATACAATAAAAATGCAGACAGAACTATCAGATTCATCAAGCTGCTGCAATAAATTCAGATGAGATCCGGAACTGGCAAGGTGATGTCAAGAAAGTTAAACTTGAAGAATGAGAGTTGGTTTCTAAATGAGATCAGGGGGAAAAGAAAGCAGAGTTAATAGGGGAAATCGAGACTGAAACAATCAACATTACTGCTACATTTAGAAGAGAGTTTAAAAATCAATTCTTTCTGCTTGTTTTTAAGATTGTTCTGCCAAAAAACTGACATTGTTATATACTTTTTATTGTTTGGTTTATTTAATCTTCTTTAACAAAGCCATTGTTAGTTCAAAAATCCAATATCTGGGGTTACATTATTGCAAAGCAAAGACATAACTGAATAGATTATACCATCAATATATTTCGTTAATCTTATTTCTTTTATTAAAGACAGAGCATAGTTTGTTAATGTTATCTTGGATTACCTCTACTTTTAAGGTTACTTATAGTGGTACATACTAAAGGTAAGGGATTTGTTCCCTGGGTCCACTATCTTTAAAATGTAATATAACAGATATTAGCATTTTGTAATTAAAAATAGATAAAGCAATATTTTAGTATAATGCTAGGCAGCTGTAAAAATTACCCTGTGTGAATGAAAGTATATACATACGTAAAACATAAGCATGTTTAAGAAGTTGAGAAACATATTGATATTCTCTGAAATTAATGTATAAATAAAATATGACTAAAATGAAGTTACTATTACGTACAAAAAAAAAAAAAAAAGGAAAAATAGCATCCTTCCCTTCTACAACCTGCAGATTTTAACAGCTTATAAACCTATATCACATTACTTGGAGTATAGAGGTTATTTCAAACTTAGAAAACACTAAAGAATAGTATGATCCAACTTCCTACAATCAACTACTTTTTGAAAGCTTATATTTATTTTAATGTTAAAGAGACAACATCTTTTGGAATTTCTTTAGAGAAATATTTGTAATTCCTTTTACTTGCTAAGAAAAATTGCAGCTTTGGTGCAATAAAATGTTATATAACTTGAAAATATTAGAAAATAAAATACTGTGAAGATATATTATTCCAAGATATATGAACTTCTTTAGTATTGTTATTTAAAAGTGAGTAATTAACCTTAATATTGTGAGTGTTTTACTTTTAAGCACATACTTTTTTTCCCTGTCTTCATTTCTTTCGCACTTTGCTTCCCATTTCCCTTATTTTCCTTCTTAGTCTTCTTTTCTACTAACCTTGGCTTTACTCAAATTCATGTCATTAGCTGACTACCACAGTCTTTCACTTCCTCCTTCATTTGCAATAAAACAATGGTTTCTATTAAGTGAATACCCAACTGAGCATTTTCTTCTATGTTTTGTAAATGTTTTCTTCTTAAAATATACAGTTATGTCTTAGTCTACATACTTATGACTATTATATGTCACCCACTTAAAGAATGATAATTGGATTCATTGAATACTGTAGAAATTCACTGTATTATTGGGACACTATTCAGCAAGCTGATGGAATGACCAAACAATGAATCACATTTTATGACTAGTCTCTAAAGTATCTGGTTTTTCTGACTAAGTCAAAAGGATCAGTGTTTTTTCAATTGTTCCATTTTTTCTTCCTGGCTATCCTGGAGAAATTCTATAGAAAGAGAAATTCTATAGAAAGAGCACATTGAAAGTAGATGCCCTGACAGGATGCCTTCTTGATCTCACGTGTGTTGCTGCCACGTGGTGGATGATTTTTCCCTGGATGGTAACAGTTATGGGTGGGCAGTGCTGGAGATGAGCAGGAATTTGTTTTCAGGCTCTGGCTGCCCACTTAGCTAAAGCACAGTCTGGGTACTGTGGGCTATGTGCTCAGGCAGTCTAGTTCACCGGCAGCACAGCTGGCTGCACCGATTCCTCATCTGATCGCTCTGTCTCCTCGGAGGTTAGCTTGTAGCCACTCTCATAGCGTACCTTCTGTGCCTGTTCCAGAGCCACTGACTCCTCTTCTTCACCTTCCTGGATAGTCAAGTCGATGTTGCTGTCCATCCCCGAGTTACTCCCTCTCAAGGCCACCTTCTCGGCATCCCCTTCTGCCATCTTCCCTTCCACCAAGGTGCTGGGGAGTGACGCTTCAGAAAGACCCTCTGCAAAGGAGCTCTCCTCATGGCCATTCTGCGTCTGGTCACTGGCGGGCATGTCTTCTGACTTTGTTTCATTTTCCACGGGGCTTTCTCCCTCTCGGACTTTCTTTCGACCGAAAGTGAGAGGAGAGACCTTGAAGGGGGAGCTTTTCCCTGAGGATGTTTTCTGGTGATTGGACGTGAGAGATTTCTTAATCTTCTCTCTCCTCTCCACGGATACGATCTTTGTCCCCAGCTTGTTCATCTTTTTCTCGATGTTCTGGCGAGAAAATGCTTTCTTAAGGCTATCTACTTTCCTGAGGCTGGATCTTTTTATTTTCTCTGCCCTACTTTCTTCCATCTTTTCCTCAGCACTGTCTTCCAGGGCCTCCTCATCGTGGGGTAATTCATCATCAGATGAGAGGTCCACCGTGTGCAAGGTTTCCTCCAAGGACTTGTTTTCCTCAGCAAGCTCCTCCTTCCCTTCCGCCAGGCTGGGAACCGGCTCTTTCACAAACACACTGGCAGGGATCTCATTTTCTTCCTGCAAAGATGGACAATGTAGGTTTCATGTTAATAGCATATTTCACAAATAGACTGAAAAGACTGTCATTCCTGTGTCTGTGTTCAGGGGAGGGAACATGATAAGAGCTAAACGTTTGTGGCTTCAGTCTTGTAGAGTCGGAAGCATTCATTCTAAGTTGGTCAAGTCCTTCCCCTTCAGCTGGATAAGGCCGAGGCCTGCCTGTTGGGAACATCATGAGGGCAGCTGGAAGAAGCTCTATCAGTGACAGGCAGAGGGGAAGTGGGCTGTGACTCAGATAGGCTAGGAAGCTGCCTAGATAAAGGAGCTAAAGTAAGTTACTGTACTGTGAACCCAGAGGCCCTTTCTCTCCTGCCCTCCCTCCAGGTCCGAGGGCTCAGCTCCTGCCAGAGTCCTACTGCAAAAGAGACACAAGGTCAAGCTGGAAGATAAAAGATGGGGGTAGGGGAGGGGAGGGGAGAAAACCATGTAAAGCTTTGACTGGATGACAGAAGTGACCGTTTGGTCTACCTTAGTTAGTATCTGCTCAGAAGCATGCTCTTTTTTCGCTGATGATTTCAGAGTAAGAGGAGCAAGGGCTTCCCTCCCTGGGGCCACTCATGAGGATGTGTGGTTTCGGATACCCTTTGTGGGAACTAACTGGGAAGATGAGATACTGGGGTCATTTTTAGTGTAGTGAGGGGCATTAGCTGCCAGACATAGCATATCAACCCTCTATTGTTAAACAGAGCTTCTTTGTGGCAGAAAACTCTGGCTGCTGCTGCCAGCTAAGAATAAGAGGAAAGCTCAGGAAGCCCCCCCACCCCGTCTGCCCCTCGCCATATTCCTGGCACTGCTCTCCTCCAGCTTCTGACACAGGCAAGATGGTGCCTCGAGGTATCACAAGGAATGGTGCCACAGCATTGCTCCCTGGGGAGATTGGAATCCAGACAGATTGGGTCACACAGCACAAGAACCTTTATGAGTTTTATACTCTTCTTTGAATATTAGAAAATGAGAGCCCATCAGTAAGGCACCATCACATTTTCACTGGGAGAAATGTGTGGCAGGAAGGCATGTGTGGCAGGAGGCCGAGTCTCTGTCTTTGCTGTACTGCTAAATGGCTGTGCAGCTTCAGCAAATAACTTAATCTCCTTGGGTCTCAGTTTCTTCCAAATATGAACTAGAGGATTTGACCTGGATTAGCAACTTCTGAACTGCCTCCCAGGGGAAGGGGGCTCTGTAGAGGGGGCAGGCTCCAGTGCCCCTTGCCACTGCAGCTGCAACCAGAACCTCTAGGTGACTGATTTTATTGTGGGCTGCCCTTTAAAAATCTATCTGGGACCTAAACTTTATGCAAAGTTCATGTTAACAGGAAGAATGAATGGACTTTCTTTCTGCACTGGGGAATGAACTCAGGAGCATTTTACCTCTGAGCTATATCCCTGGCATTTTTAATTTTTTAAAATTTTATTTTGAAGCAGTGTTTCACTAAGTTGTTGAGGCTGGCCTTGAACCTGTGATCCCCCTGTCTCAGCCTCCCAAGTACTGGGATTATAGGTATGTGCCACCACACCCAGTTCCAGAACTTCCTTTGTTGTTTTGAAGTTTTTTGTTTTTTGTTTTTTTTTGCGGTACTGGGGATTGAACTCAGGGGCATTCTACCTCCGAGCTATACCCCCAGCCCTATTTTTTATTCTTTATTTTTGAAACCGAGTCTCACTAAGTTTTGGAGTGCCTCACTAGGTAGCTGACCTCGAACCCAGATCCTCCGGTCTCAGCCTCCCGAATGCTGGGATTACAAGCGTGCGCCACCACGCCCGGCTTGTTTTGAAGTTTTGATGGGCTAAAAGTCAATAAAATTGGGACATAACAAAAAACATGCTCTAAGAGTGACTATATAGTTTAATGTTCTTAAAACAAAGGTTAAATGAACAAAGTTTTGATATTAGAGATAAACTTAAAAATTCCTCTCTTTGACCACCGAATGACATAATTGTGAAATATAGCCCTTTGTCTTCTCCTTATCCACACACTCCTTTCCATAAGTTGGTTAGAAGCACAGGAGAAAGTTTTGAAAAGAGGTAAAAAACAGCAAGTCTGGTTGAACAGAATCCTTGCTAGAGTGAAGTTCTTGCATATCCTGTTTCCCAAAGCTCTCTTCACACCCTCCTGTTCTGAATGTCATGGAAAGTGTTAGGCAGGCAGTGTAAAAAAGACAAAGTAAAAAAGTGAAAGGAATATGGAGTTACGAGGAAGAGTCATTTAAGGCATGGGCTTCTTCTCAGAGCAGCTTTCTCCTGTCTCAAGTTCAAGTTGCTTCTGTCTTACTGGAAAGTATTCTCTATGAGGGTAAGAATTTGTGTCTCTTGTTCATCCCTGCATCTCAGAACCTAGAGCTCAACAGCTACTGGTTAAACGAGAGCTTGTAAGGTAAGGTAGCTTTCTAAGAACCACCTGCAGGTGGTTGGAATGGGGACGGCTCCTCTCTTGGGCAGACTTGGGGACTATAGAAGAAAGTTTAGAAGGATGATTTCGGAATGCTGGGGTCATATTCCTGGGCATCTAGGAGAACGCAAGGCCTAAGGAAGCAGTGGTCTTTGTTTTAAAGGAAAGATTTTATTCTCAGTGACTGAGTAATACTGAAAGGGGAGAGACTATGAAAACAGTGGGGCTCTGACACTTAGTCCAGAAGCAAAATTTCTTCTGGGGCTTGACAAGATGGTTGGAAAGGTCTGACAGGTGTTGCTTGCAGGAAAGGAAGAAACCAAGAGTTCAGTGAAATTTTATTAAAACTTCTCAGGAGGGAAAGCATAAATTCAGGCTGAGAACTATAAAAATAATCCTTGGTTCCCAGAGAAGAGGTACATTTTGTATAGGATAATATTTCAGGGTAATCAAAAGTAGTAAATTGGATAACTTCCCTTTCTGTAACCTGAACAAAAGGTAGGCATATTAACTGTACTTCTGAAAGAATAAAAATGATATTTCAGGTTTCCTTAAGTTTAAATTTTATTATTACCAAAGCATAGTTACAGTTAAGACCTAAGGACTCTTTATTCTCTTTTCACATGTCGCTTGAGGAAAGTATACTAAAAGGTGAATCAGAAGCGATCTGTGGTAGATACAGCCTGCCTATGTGGGGTGTGGGGAGGTGCTGAGGGAAGGTTGAAAAGCCGATTGAACTCTTATAAAATACCAGGGAAATTTATACAACAACTCTTTGATGCCAACTATGGAAATTAACCCAGCAGGAACAGCGATAATCCAGAATGAGCTGGATGTGTCTTTATGCAACTGGAAACCAGTGAGATATGTCTTCTTGGCTGACTGCTATGCTTCTGCTGTCATTTTAATTACTCCAGCAGTATTTTATGTTCTGACTACTGGGCAGTGTTTATTTTGTGACTCCTTGTGGCATCCACTCTGAAGGCAAGCTCATTCTTTTCACACAGAACTTTGTGAATGTCCAAGTACATGTAGCTCTTAACCTTTATATAGTGTTTATTTCAAAACAGAAAAATATCGATGCTTTTCAAAATCTCCATTTTTTGAAATACATATGCATGGTGTTTGACTATGAAGTACCTGTCATGGAGGTGGAAATTCAGTTGGGCTTTAGTTAATGGATCCTTCGTCTCTGCTCTCTCTGAGGTGCCCAGTCTCATCTGTGCACATGCCTGCATATGCAGCCTTCTTACATGCTTCTCATAGAAACACTTGATATTTCACCTGCCTACAGGTGAGGTGACGCTTTTGCCTTCAGCTTCCTGTTGGAATGTTTTTGATCTGCTTCCTCTTACAGATTCTATGGCTGACAGCTATTTCAAGGAGCAGGATCAAGTACACGACCTTAACTCTGTCACTGCTTAGGTATGCTAGTTACCTATTTGTCTACTTAAGGTTTGTGGCTCCTTAAAATGGCGCTAAGAATCCCTGTGGGCTGCACTGTTTCCTTGGCAGTTCTACCCAGTAGAGGCCCCTGGGAGCAGCTGGTTATTTGTCCATTATTTTTAAAAAGGTCCTCAGCCTCCTTTGATGCAGGTGTTCCTGGTTCTGACCTTTTACAAGGACCCTTAGGAGGTTTTCAGAAGAAGGGAGAATTAAATAGCACACTTCAGACATATATGATGGATATGCTGGCAGCATAAAAGAGAAAAGAGATGGAAAGAACTCTTGAGAAATAGCATTTTTACCCGTACTTCGGCTTGTTTGCTATTTATATTGATTCTTGTGAACTAACAGTCCCAGTTTTGCATGTAAATAACAATGCAGAGAAACTTGCCAGCATATGGGGCACTTCTTGGGTTGAGGCTCATAGAAGCAAATCTTCGTTACACATATGTTGGCATGCACACTTTTAAAAAGGGAAGACTCCCTGACTAGCATTAGAAAAGGAAATTAACCCTAAGTCATTTGAAAGCTTAAATAAGGAGAGAGAAGCCAGAAGTTTGCCTTCCTGCCACAATTTATCATTCTTGTTGTTAGACAAAAATAACAAAGGATGTCACATTCCTAGAGATGTGGTGGCATCCTGGAGGGATATGAAAACCATAAATTTGTAACCATGGAATATTTTATCCAATAATCTCTAAATACTAGTTATTAAAATGGAACTCTGCCCACCTGACATTCTGACTTATAGGTCCCCTACACATTGATGGTTTTCTCCGATTTGTGTTTCTGGGTATAGATTGCCAAGTGGATAAAACCATTGATTAGAACTGCACCCCTAGGGCAGCTGTCGGTGGAATCAGCAAGTCATAAGAATAAAATGCATTAGTTATAATCCCTGAGCAGTCTTTCACATTCTGGAGGATTTAAAAGTTTCATTATTTTTCAGTGTTATCAAGGGTTCAATTTTTTTTTAAGATCACACTGGTTAGGTGTTCTTTGTTACACATGAAAAGCACAAAACAAAACAAGACAAAAAAACAAATCATACTGACTATTTTAAAGCCTATACAGAAAACCCAGGGAGAGTGAACTTTACCACAGTAGAATTATGCTTGTTTTTACTCATTTCACAATTCTGTTCTGTAATTTTTATTATTAGTAAAATGAGGCCTTGCTAATTACTTTTTTTCAGGGCTTCTACTTCTTTGATATAAAATATAGTTAAAGTGAGTGATGACTGGTGCTTTCCAACTCTAAAATACTTGACTATGTGATATTAACCTAAACCCCACAAAAAAAGAAAGAACAAATTGCAGAAGCAATGCCATAGTGTAGTCATGCCAAGCCTGTTTTGTTTCATGCAAGAACGAAAACTATAGAAACCGAATTGCGTTGGAAAACATTTTTTCATTCATTAAATGTAGACAGATATAGATCACAAAACAATGGGAGGGGCAACTTCTACTTGGAAGGGCTGTATCTGGCATGGAGTCGAGTGGTTTTTTTTATTTTTTTTATTTTTTATATATCTGAGAGAATGTAATGATTTTTTTGAAGAAGTATCAACAATGCTCAGTTATTCACTTAAAGTGCTGGGAGCCAGTGCTGATATTCAATAATGTAAATAATAACAATAATAGCTAGTATTTTGTTTATCTCATAAACTAAAAGGGCATCGGATAAGTAGTACATCAAAACCAATGTCTCTTTATGGGAATGTTAACCAGGGCAATAGAAACATGGAAAGTTGTTGATTATCTATATCCTTACCTCTTCCATGTCTGTACTAACTCAACACTTTATAAAGCAGTGGCTTAGGACAAAGTGCAGTGTTTTAAAATAATCAATTTTAAAATAATCCAAAGATACTATGCTTTTAGCACTTTTCTAAAATTCTGATCTAATTTAAGGAACCAAATGATTAATATTTGAACACATTTATAGGCTCAACTCTCCAGAAATGTTGCCACTGCAAATAGCTAACCTTTCTAGTTTTTTCACCCAATTTCACAATTTTATGTAGAGGAAAGTGTAAGCTGTCCATGAATACTCTCATTTTGTTCCCTGGATTAGAAATTATCCCTAAACTGCTTTTTCAAATGATCATTACCAGAACCATAAGAGGGCATAAGTGGACACCGTGCCCTGAAGGCCAGTTTCTTGTGAAATTCTAGCCTCTTCAACCAACAGAGAAAATTTCCTCTTAAATATACATTCACTGATTTTCTGTACAAATTCTATTTTTAGTAAAAGGTAGCCAGGCTTCCAGGCAAAGTATTAATCTCTGTCTTTCTGCAGCATTTGCTTTTTGATTAGCAATGATTATGAGTCTTATATCATGTGTGCTGGGTCAAGTCTCAGCATTTTGAATTCAAACGCTGATCTTAAGCTGTTACAAAAATTTAAAAAGGAAAGATTCTGAGTTTAATTAGGATTTTAAAATTTGTTTAATTGCTCAAAGGGAGATGAATATTTCTCCAATTTTAGATACTACCAGTAATAATTTGAAGTAATTGCTAAGGAATTAGATGCTTAAGCTCTACAACAATGTTGTAAAGTTCAGCATATATTTCAATAAATAAATGACATGTTTGAAGTAGGATAAATTAACAAGAAAGTGTGAAATAATAAATTCAAATATATGAGCAGCTAGTCAACCAACCAACCAACCAACCAATACACATTTGTAGATTTTGGAACACATGACAAGACTTCACAAACTAGAAACACATTTTTTCAATGCTACAATACTAAATATGCCCAAGTCAGGGGGAAGATTTTCTTTTCTTACTCTCTTTAATATTCACGTGATTTTTTTTTTTTTTTTTTGTTTTTAAACTAGAAAGTCAACGAATTTACTAAGGAAGCATCCAGTATAGGGTTCAAGTGGACTGAAAACGACACATTACTTGAAGACAGAAAGTGGTACCTGGTACACTATCTGCCCTCTATATTCTCTGCAGGTCTAGGGATCAGTAGTCCCCTTCTGTCGCATAACTAAGACTGCGCTGCCACTAGGTGGGTCTATTTAGACTAGGACTTTTGGGCAGAGTTCTTTATCTTCTTGGAGACATGACATAATATTGATTTTGAGAAGATACTAGGATATATGATGTATGATGGTGTGTGTGTGTGTGTGTGTGTGTGTGTGTGTGTGTGTGTGTGTGTATGTGTATAAATTCTGAGTTAAAGGGCATAAAGATTGCTGTTTTAAGATCCTGGGAAGAGTGTGGTCAGTTTTGACCCAAGAGGCATATTTCTAACCAAGCAAAAGTGTAGCCTCCTCTCTTGCATGTCAGTCTGTGATAACCATTTTAAACATGCTATGTCCTTTATTCCTCACCATACAAGAGCAATATGAGACAGAAAACATTAATAAGGTTTAGGAGTACATGTTCTGGGATTGCATCAACATGATTTTGGATCCCAGCTTCACCACTTGTATACTAAATAAATTCCGACAAGCTGTAAACATCTCTGAGTCTCAGCATCTTCACCTGTAAATTGTGGATACACAAGATAATGCATGAAATATGCTTAACAGTATATGTAGGGCTTGCCAAGTGCTCAAATATTTTTTTCTGTTAGTAATATTTTCAGTGTGTAGATGAGGAAACAGAAGTTTGTAGGAGATAAAAAAAACAAGTGTCTAAGATCTCATGCTGTGAAGTGATGAAGCTAGGAAGTGAACCATTGTCCTGGTGACTTCAACATTTATCTCTGCAACCATTGAACGAGATCACTTTCTAACGCATATTATTGTTCATTCAGTGGTATGATTACTACCCTACTGAAATCCCTGCTTTTAAAATAAAATATATATGAGAAAGATCAGTCTTTCCACTGAGGACTGCATTTGCCTTTGTTTCTTCAAATCATCACCTGGAATTGCCTGAGATTGAGATTTTTCATATCCTTTATGCCAATAAAGGATCTTAAATGACTTTAGAAAGGTACAGCTACTTGGCTCTAGGTCCCTGACTCCTAAAGCACCCTTTAAAAGTGTCCCCAAAGGTTACTCGCTGATGGGTCCAGGATGGAGTCTGAACACATTGTTTTGGATTCTCTCAGCTTCTGCACTGGTTGGTCTTGAGCACCCTTGTTTCAGCTTTTTCCTCACTATGTGAAGAATTTCTACCATTTCTGGCTACAGTTTTGCACCTGTCAGTCCAATGCAACAGAACAATGACCATGTCAGGACCTCATCCACAGCACATGCCTGTGAGTTCCCCAACAGTTTTTTTTTTTTTTTTTAACAAATGTCAAATTCATAATTCTCTTGAATTTCTGGTTATGCATCTCCCCACCTCCACATCTGTAGAACATTCAAGGCTAAATAAAACAAAAGTCAATCCTGACAAATTGTGATTTTCCTTTACTAGATAACTTCCTCCCCTCCCATAACTGAGGGATGAGACAAGAAATAATCTCTCTGATTCATACCGGAAGGAGGGAAATTTCCTTTGGCAACTCAGATTTAAACAGGTCTGTAAATGTTTAGTTTTATTTGGAGATCATTATTTAATTTAGAAATGCCTCAAGAGTTAGGATTTCTAATATTTTTTAGGCTACTAAAGTATGGATCTCACATGGCTCACTGTATCTCTTTTTGGTTCTTCTGCTACATGAAAAGCTATTGCATTTGCATTAAAAGCTGAAAAGTTTCCTGGCTGCAAAAGCCTGCAAAGGTACAAGAGGCTATCAGCTGCCTAAACCTTCATAACACTCAAGTGCAATTTGGGGAGGACAAAAAAAGCAATGAGATGAGTCTTTCCTTTTATGGGTATGGGAAGGCTTAGGATCTAACTTGGCAGAGTGGATTCATTTAGAAAAGAAGGCGCCCTCGGTTTAAGTTCCAATTTTTAAATCTCTCTTGGGAGATGAAGGCTCTCCCTGTATGCTTTCATAATCAAACTGTTGGTTATAGCCTCTTCCTTCCATGGCTTTGAAATTCTCTCCTATTCACATGGCCACAACTAGACAGCCCTGAGGCAGGAAGGCGATTGCTTCCTGGGCTCTGTGCTGGCTGGGTTCCACCCGGCGGAAGGGGTTCCAGCATTAGGCAGGGCTGCCCTGGGATTCACAAATGCCCACCACTTGGTGGAACAACAGTCCCACGCAATCTCCCTGTCCCCAAATAGCCTTTTGCTACATTAATTGCATCACTGATGCATTTCAAAACATTAAGTGGCCTTTTTATTCTAAGGCAACTATTTGAAGGAGAAAATCTTCAAGACTGGCCTTTGTGACTAAAACTGATAACACTCCTTTTATTTTACTTTACAGTGGTGGTCTCTCTGAGCAATGAGAGGCATATTTAGTGTGTTATGCTCTGAATTTTTAGTGTATCATTTGTTAGAAAAAAAACTCAGTAAGATTGCTTTGCCCCCCAAAAGTTTTTAAAGAACACGGCTAGTTCAACTATAATGGAATTAATTATCCATTTGGTTAGTCCCCAAAGCATTGGTGGCCTTTGGAACAAAGGATAGTTGACACAGTTATGCGTCTGACTTTTTGGTTAAAACAAAACAAAACAAAACAAAAAGCTCTTATGATTACCTAATTTCCACAAAGAGTTAATAAACAGCCACTGAATTAATTTTCCCTGTCCAGCTAGCAGCTGCAGCCAGAGTCCCAAGTTCCTAATGCAAAGAGACAAATCAATTTAACTAGGGTGGTACATGCACCTGCACATCTCCTCAACCTATATGAAGTGCATCCAGGTGTTCAATGACAAATGAACCCAGTTGACTAACCCCGTGGGCATCTGCCTTGCAGTTAAGCAGGAATCACCGGGGAAATTCCTACCCCTGGGTGCAGAGTTCACACTTGCCTGCTGCAGGCAGATGGGACAATGCCTCGTGTGTGTGATCCCTGACAGGCAGGAGAGATGGAACAATGGCTATGAAAGCCAAGAGCACTAAGATATTGAGTCCTAGCCCATACGTGAGGAGGCGTTGGAGACACTGACCTGGAAGATGAGCACTTTGAAGTGGTTGCGCCTGAGGAGCTGGGCATGGTTGTTCTCCAGCCGCTTCACTTGCGCGCACTGCGTGTCCATGCGCTCCTTCACGGCGCGCGTGTGTGCGCTGACCTTGCGCGACTTCTCCAGCAGCTTGCTGACGGTGTTGCTGGTGGAGGCCTGGTACTTGGAGAGCTTGGTGAGGTCGTTCTGGATGCCCTTCACCGAGCCCTCCAGGCTGATCTGCCGCTGCTCCATCTTGTGCTGGTTCTCTTGCACCTTGTCCAGCATGTTCACCAACTTGTCCAGGAGCGTGTGCACCGTGACGGCATTCACCTTTGAGTTGTCCCGGATGGCCTCCTCTGTGCTCCCCAGGTTCAGGCTGGGACTCGGCGTGGAGGACGGAATCGGGCTGGGGCTCGACCGCTTCTCCTGGTGGATGTCAGAATTCGGATGCTGGAACTTTTCTGCTTGTGCTGCATCCTCTCCCATAGCTGCACGGATGGGAACCTTCTTCCTCGCCTAGAGTTTCTTGCTGGGGCCTGGCGCGTGGCTCTGAGGGTGCAGACCGAGGCCGGCTGGTTTGAGCTCTGAGCACCGCTCTCCAGGACTGGCAGAAGTTCAGACAGGCAACAACTGGCTAAGCTGATCAGGGGAACTGCATTCCGGCAGCTCTTAAAGGCCCTACTCCACCCAGTGGGAGGTGAAGGTTACAGAGCTGAGAACCACTCAGAGTTCAGAAGCAAGCACACACTTCCTAGCTGCGTTCCCCACAGCACAGAACACTTGGTGGCAGGTTTAGCTTTTCTTTCCTAATCCCTTTCCCCTTTTAAAGTAAGTTCAATGCCATATTTCAATCATGACTTCATCTAGAGGCGGAGAAAAACATGTTAACTTGGCCCACGGCCACAGCCTCCAATTGGCTAAAGCTGGTAAACTTTTCTCTGGCTGCTATGTTACAGTGTGTGTTTTTATTTTTTTAATTTTTTTTTTCTTCCTGGATACGAGTTATTATAACGGAAAGTATTGTTTGCATTTGCCCCAGAACTGACTGATAGGTTGCAGAACACCGGGTACTCTACTGGGAGGGATAGAGTTTAAAAAGTATGTGCAGCCAAGTTTGTGTTGTAAGTTTCTCATTTGCGAAGGAGAAACCCTGATAATGACAAGGAAAACAGCCCAGTTCCTCTTACTACTTACTACTCTTGCAGTGGGGGAGGGGAAGTGGGGATGCAGTATAAGTTGAAAGAGATTGAACATTAGGGATACTGCATAATGGCACAGACTGTTACCATAGTCCTTTTTGAATGACCACTTTTTTAAAAAACATAATTCCTTCCCTCCCTTCCTTTCTTCCTTCCCTTCCTTCCTTCCTTCCTTCCTTCCTTCCTTCCTTCCTTCCTTCCTTCCTTCCTTCCTTCCTTTCTTGTAGGATTGAAAGAGGATCCCATCCTCAAAGTAGTTTCTTTAAATAGCTACCAGAGTTGGCACATGCCTGTAATCCCAGTACTTGGGAGGCTGAGACAGGAGGATTATAGGTTCGAGACCAGCCTCAGTAATTTAGCAAGGACCTCAGCAACTTAGTGAGACCCTGTTTCAAAAGAAAAAATAAAATAAAAAAGTGCTGGGGGTGTAACTCCGAGGTAGAATGCCCCTGGGTTTCACCCTGAATACTAAAAAACAAACAAACAAAAGTACCAGGCTTTTTTAATTTTAAATATTTGAATCCGTACTGAGAGAATTTTTTCAAATGCCCATCTCTGTAAGGCATTTATTGACATGTGCCCAGAAGTGTGACTGCAGGTCAGGTTGAGTTGGAACGGTTCTAATGTTTGACATTTCCAAATTCCTGCTCAGTGAAGTGGCACACCTGTTCTCAGACGTGGCCCTCCTTAGCCAAGCCCTAGGGATGTGGGGCTTATTTCCTAAAATGACTTTACATGCTTGAATTGGTTTTAAATGTATCCAGCCTGTGAGAGAGCTTTCAGCAGGAAGTTTGTAACAGGCCTTCTATGAACAGTTTTGAGAAGAACAAATGCCAGCTCCTATTGGGTCAGGGATTGATAATGGAACAGTGCCATTCTTCCGTGGCAGCACCAACACGTAAGCCAATCAATGAGCAGGTCACTTGTCACCACTATCAAATCCCTGTCTTCTGTGATCTATAGTATCCAGGGGATATTTGTAAAGCATGATCCACATCCCTGCCCTCAGTGAGTATACTTGCTAGTTAGGAAGATTAAGTAAAGGCATTTACAGAGGCCCCCAAATTCCTCAGATAATTGGTACCTCCCCCAAATCACTTAAAGTGAATCCTTAAAAATAGAGACCAGAAAAGAAGAAAGATTTGGTGGAACTTTATTTTTTAAACATGTTTTAAAAAATAAAAATTAATTTATTTTATATTAAACAAAATTTAGTTGGCCAATGAGGTGTTAAATATTAGAACAAAAGAGGACTCAAGTGTTGATTTTGATAAGCATAATTTTCTAACAAAATTATGTGGTATTATGTTACCATGTCCTTTTTTTATTTTACATTTGACTTCTGGGGGCAAAGTATAAAGAGTGTCATTATTTCAAAAATATTTGAAGACTTCATCAATTTTCCAAGAGCCTCTCTTAAATTTCAACATTCTAATAGTTCCCTTTTAAAGCACTTATTGTGCCATTACCCATATGGGTTTCTTCAAAGTGTTAACCATTCTAGCTGCAGCTCCTCGTTTGTCAGAAGAGTTACCCATGATTCAAGGGCTTCTCTGACATTCACCAACTTCATGATTTTCTACATATTTTGCAAGGTTTGTGATTTCACATTATAATCACTTTGCCCTGATTTTGCATTGATTTGCACTGATTTTGCACTGCATTGTTGGATAGTGTATAATCAGCCAGATAAATGGAGGCGTTAGCGAGATGGGATATGAGGTGGGAACAGAGAGAGGTTCCTTGTTAAACAAGAAGAATGATTTGAATGTGGACTTATTTAATTTTTAAAGTTAATTTTGAGTAACACAAGCAATATATCAGTAATCTGTCGCTGTGTAACAAGTCAGCCTGCAACGCCGTAGCTTAAAGTGGCAATCACTTTATTTACTCATGATTCTGTGGTTATATAGGCAGGGCTCAGCTGGAAAGGGGCATCACAGCTCTAGTTTGGGTTGAGGAATCCAAGACGGCCTTATTCATATGGTGCCTGAGCTGGGATAACCAGCATATGGATACTTGTCTCTCCACTGTCTTTTAGCCTCCAGAAATTCTCCATCTGCTCTCTAGTAGGGAAGCCAGACTTCTTTATATGGTGCCTCAGAGTTCCAGCAGAGCAGAAGCAAAAGCTGCAGGAGCTCTTAAGGCTAGGCTCTGGAACCCTCTGCTTGTCACTTCCACCATATTCTGTGGTCCAAGCAGGTCACAGGCTGAGCTCAGATTCAAGGGGATGGGAATAGACTCTGTGAATTTACAGAAAGAGCAGCCTACCTTATATCCTGTGGCCAGAGGGTATGGCAGAGATTGTTGTAGTTATCTTTGGGAGCAATCTATGATGATACAGATCTATTCTTCATTCAAAAGCTTGTCACAAATAAGAAAATAAGACTAAAGGCCTCCAGTTACCATTTTCATTCCATTCCCTTTACCCTTTTGTCAGAAGTAAACATTTTTTTTTT
>PVLC010003294.1:70353-99574 GCA_004027655.1 Graphiurus murinus | reverse complement strand
CAATGATGTGGAACATTTCCTCATACATTTATTGGCCATTTGTATTTCTTCTTTTGTGAAGTGTCTATTTAGATCCTTTGCCCATTTTTTGATTGGGTTATTTGCTTTCTTAGTTGCGATTTTCTTGAGTTCTTTGTATATCCTAGATATTAAACCTCTATCTGAAGTGTAACTGGCAAAAATTTTCTCCCACTCTGTAAGTTCTCTGCAGTTTGTTGACTAAAACAATGTGGAGCCCACAGAGACAGAGGGTCAACTCTATGTGGAAGCATAATGCTCCTTGTCTCATGGAGGGGTGTTTGTGGGTGTGTTTTAGAAATACTCCTATGTAGATTAGCATTAATATATACATATCTCTTTATATTCATACATATACACTCATGCACATACATTCATAAGCTTGTATAATACATGAACATTTATTTATTTATTTCAACAGACTTATTTGTGCATCAAGAACAATTTTTGTTTATTATTTTATATTATTTATCTTATTTTATTTTGTGGCACTGGGGATTGAACCTGGGGCATTCTAGCTCTGAGCTATATACTCAGCCCTATTTTTATTTTTCTTTGGAAACAGGGTCTCGCTAAGTTGCTAAGAACCTTACTAAGTTGCTGACTCTGGTTTCAAACTGGCTATCCTCCTGTTTCAGCCTCCCACGTACTGGGATTATAGTCATGCACCACTACTCTTGGCCTTAGGATAATTTATTTTGATTTTTCAAATCTACAAAAGCTATTTCCATGGCATATTCATTCATCGCATTATAAAAACAATGGGTTAAGATATTTATTAAACTAATTATAACCCAAAGTATGCTAAAGTTTCTATTAAAATATTTTTGAGTTTATTAGAAATATATAATTATATATAGTTATTTAAAATATTTATGTATTTATGTATGTATGTATGTATGTATTTATTTATTTATTTATTTATTTATTTATGTGGGACTAGGGATTGAGCCCAGAGGCATTCTACCTCCAAGCTACACCCCCAGCCCTTTTTTATTTTGAAATAGAGTCTTGCTAGGTTCCTGAGAGTCTCACTACATTGCGGAGGCTGTCCTCAAAACTGTGATACTCCTGTCGCATCCTCTCAAATATGGGATTACAGGCATACACCACCATGCTCAAATATGATTATTTAAAAACATTTTATCTGTGTATCTTTACATCCCTTTGACTTGTAAATGAATTTATTAATTTGTTTATGGACAGAATAATGCCTATTTGTATCTATATAAATATATATATATTAAAAATGTAGAATTATAAACTAATCTTTACCCATTTGTGTTTTGCTTAAAATACCTCTAGGCACAATACCTGGACCAATTATATTTGGTTTCACAATAGACAGCACATGTGTTCTTTGGGATATTAATGACTGTGGAATTAAAGGAGCTTGCTGGATTTATGATAACATCAAGATGGCCCATATGCTAGTAGGCATAAGTAAGTGACTTCTTGATGACTTTAGAGCAAAACTATTGTGAAGTCAAACAATCTTGTGTTTACTTAGGTCATAGCTGTTCTCAAGTGTTCACTCCACACTGATGACCATTCTCCCAGGCCTAAAACAGAAATTATCACAACATGTTATATGAGTCTTTGGATAGAATCTGCAAGGCTTGAAGTTTAATATGGAGAATAAAATCTTAATTTTCATCATATCACATATTATATAATTTTCTTCTAGCAATTTCTCTCAACCTTTTTTGGGAAGTATACCCGAGAATTATAGGCAAATTCTGAGAAAATCTGGAATGATGGTCATCCAGATGTCTGGGCTTTTGGAAACATGCTAGAGCTGCAATAGGCGTCCAGTGACTCTAAGACATTTAAAAGAAACCTTATAGTGTAGAGTGTTAATCATGAAGTTTAACTTTGTTTACCTTTTATAGTCTATATAGTCACAGTTAAAATGATAAATCAAAGTTGAGATTAGCAAAGTAGAGCAACACAGCTAGTTTGTACTAGTAGAATAAATCTGAAATTTAAAATTTCAAAAACAACTAAGAAATGAGAATACAAATAAGGAAATCTTGAAAGTTTTTTTGTGTGTGTGTATGTGTGTGTGTGAAATGATAGTCATTGCTATTGTTATTATTTGGTATGGGAGATTGAACTCAGGGGCATTCTACCTCTAAGCCTTTTCTTTTATTTTTAGCACTTAGAAACATTTATTTTCAGCCGGGTGTGGTGGCGCATGCATGTAATCCTAGTACTTGGGAGGCTGAGACAGGAGGATCCGGGTTCCTGCCAGCCTCAGCTACTTAGTGAGGCCTTCTGCAACTTAGTGAGACCCTGTTTCAAAAATAAAGAATAAAAAATAGGACTGGGGGTGTAGCTCGGAGGTATAATGCCCTTGGGTTCAATCCCCAGTACTGAAAAAAAACCAAAAACAAAAAAACCCCACATTTATTCTCAGTTTTAATGGAGTAGTTTAAATTTACCATATATATATATATATATATATATATATATATATATATATATATATATATATATATATAGTGGGGCATTGCAATCAAACATCTTAATGAGGTAGGCATACATGCACACATCACGCAGGGTCTCATTAAGTTGTTGAGACTGGTCTCAAACCTGTAATCTTCCTTCCTCAACTTCCTATGTGTTGGTGTTGGGATTACAGGCTTGAGCCACCACGTCTTGCTGTCATTGCTTTTATTGATTGATTGAGGTACTGGGGATTGAACCCAGGGGCATCTGCCTCTGAGCTACATCCCCAGTCCTATTTTACTTTTTTTTTTTTTTATATTTTGTTTTTGTTTTGGTGAGGGGATTGAACCCAGGGGCGTTCTACCTCTGAGCTACACCTCCAGACCTATGTTTTATTCTTTTATTTATTTATTTATTTATTTATTTATTTATTTATTTATTGCGGTACTAGGAATTGAACTCAGGGGCGTTCTACCTCCAAGCTATACCTCCAGCCCTATTTTTTATTATTATTATTATTATTTATTTTGAAACCAGGTCTCATAAGTTGTGGAGTGCCTCACTAGGTAGCTGAGGCTGGCTTCGAACCCGGATCTTCCGGTCTCAGCCTCCCGAATGCTGGGAATACAAGCGTGTGCCACCACGTCCGGCTTCCTATTTTACTTTTAAATTTTGAAACAGGGTAACACTAAGTTGCAGAGGGTCTTGCTAAATTGCTAAGGCTATCCTTGAATCTGCCATCTTCCTGTCTTAGCCTTCCAAGTACTGTGATTACAGTCATGTAGTATTGTTGTGGCTGGAACTAGTTTTTTTTTCACATAGTCAAGCTCAAAATCAGTTATTTGAAAACAAATCAAAGTCTGGGAAGTAAATCTTAATGCTTTATATTCTAGGTGATTCATTAGAGTAGATTTGGTTAAATACTAAATGTGGTATATTCCCATGAAAGCTTTCTTCTAAGAACTCCAAAGCCTTTTTCATTTTTAGAATTAGATTCTAATTTGGACATGAAAATTCTGCAGCTTATGCTTCAGGTTCATGGATGGTATAAGCTTATTTTGTTTTATCATTGACTTTTGGTTGCTTGTAATTTTTTAGATACAAGATTGTGTTAACAAGTTTAGAAATAGAATATGGATTTATTTAGTCCTCTATAACACTTATCTCACAAGAATGCACAATCATAACTATAAATAGGACAATTATTGCACATTTTCATTATTTAGAAAGAAAATAAATACTAATTCATTGAATTGTATGCAAGTGCTTTATTTCTTTCTTCCTGATGGTTTACAATGTTAAAACACAGACATAAAATGCCTACATAATGTTTCTTTTTATAGTAGTGAGTGTCAATTTATAAAGAGCTTTTCAATGGGCATTAACTTTTGTAATAATGAAAGGCCTGAATGCATGACTAATTTTATTTTTTATATTTAGGTGTTACCTGCAAAATCATTACCATGTTCTTCAATGCATTTGCAATATTTTTGTATAAACCACCAACACCAGGCACAGATGTGGCATTTCATAACCAGAATGCGATTGTGACTGCTGAGTCTGTAGAAGGGGATCTCACCAAAGCAGGAAATGAAGAGTGAACAAGAAAAAGATTTTTTTTACAGCTGGAAAAATTGACCTCCATTTCTAAGTACACACAGTGCCATAGCAGCGTTATCTACCTGATACAAACAATAACAATAATATTTTGAAAATTGATGTTTTATAGTTGAGTGTGCTTTTTTTTGTATACGTATGGACTCTTGTTTGTGTCTTAATGCAAGAAACAAACCTGTGCCTTCAAATCCCAACAAGAGCCTCAAAAATCATGCATACCCATTCATTTTCACTAAGTATGGACTAGCCGGGCGTGGTGGCGCACGCTTGTAATCCCAGCATTCGGGAGGCTGAGACCGGAGGATCCTGGTTCGCGGCCAGCCTCAGCTACCTAGTGAGGCACTCTGCAACTTAGTGAGACTCGGTTTCAAAATAAAGAATAAAAAATAGGGCTGGGGTGTAGCTCGGAGGTAGAATGCCCCTGAGTTCAATCCCCAGTACTGCAAAAAAAAAAAAAAAAAAAAAAAAAAAAAAAAAAAAAAAAAAAAAAAAAAAAAAAAAAAAAAAAAAAAAAAAAAAAAAAAAAAAAAAAAAAAACTAAGTATGGAATCCCCAACTAATAACAAAAATCAGTTGAAAGTTTGCATTTAAGCAACAAAGAAAAACTAAAACAGTGAAATGTTTATCTCTTTTATAACTTATTGCATTTCAGTTTCCATTGCCAATAGTTTGAGCTTATTTTGGAAAGTTAGGGGTCCAAAAATTAAACTTATTAAACTATGTGTTGGTTTCTGGGAATTATTACTGAGATCCTGTGAATTCAAAGGCAGTTTTGTGATGTAATTTGTTTTAAAATTATATATATTCTAGTCTAGTGCTTATTTATCACAGTCAGTTATTGAACTATTAGAAAACAGGTTAGTTATCTTTTTTGTGTCCCATTATATAGCAAACAAAGAAACATCAGCATTGAATACATGTATTTTTCACTTTAACTTGAGATAATTTTTGGATGTTGCTGATTTTTTAACACTTTCATGATCCTGTGATAGTATTATTCAATTCCATATATTCCAGGGGAAAGAACCAGCTTTCGTAATGAAAAGTGCCAATTAGACATGAAAACATTTATTAATTCACTACTTATCAATATTTACTGGTTCATTTTTCTTTTTTAAAAAACTGATCATCTAGTACATTATTTGTAACCCCTAAAATAGAGCTCTGTACACAGTAGGTATGTTATTGTTATTTGGTTAAAAATTAAGCCCTACTTTTTGCATTTATTGGAAAGTTCAAGTATTTCAGAAACTTCATAACATTATAAACAAGCTCTATTTATTCAGGCCAGATTTATGTCTTATTTACTTAGAATATAAAGGAAATAGATCAGTTGACATCAACAAAAATTTCTTCTATTACTGCTAAAAATTTACTGATTAGAAAAAGTGTGAAGGGTTGGGGTGTAGCTCAATGGTACAGTGCTTGTCTAGAAAGCACAGGGCCCTACGTGTGTGGGGATGCTGAAATTGAAACCTAGAGATGTTTACATATATTTTTTTTCAAAATAAAGGATTCTAATTTTATAAGATTTGTATCAGGTTTCCTTACCAACCTTTCCCACAAGCAGTGTCTTACGTACACTGTGATCAGTATGGCACAAGCCAAGAGTAAAGACCTGGTAGCAAGTCAGAATCAGAAGGACTGGAAACTCACAGAATTTGAGAGATTACGTTTGAAGGTAATCTATAGTCAAAAACTATTCAAGAACCTAGTAGCATTTATAACCTGAAGTCTAAGGAGAATGAATGAATTGGCAAGCAAGCACTTTTGAGTATTAGAGAAGAAGAACAGTGGGCCAGGAATCAGATAGACCACCCTACTTACACTAGGAACTTTTATGTGTGTGTGTGTGTGTGTGTGTGTGTGTGACTGAGGAATCAGCCCAGGGACATTCTACCTCTGAGTTATACCCCCAGCCCTATTATATATTCTTTACTTTTATTTTTGTGGTACTGGGGATAGAATGTAAGGATATTCTACCTTGAGCTACATATATCCCAAGCCCTTTTTATTTTTTATTTTGAAACAGGGCCTTGCTGTGTTGCTGAGAGTCTTACTACATTGCTGAGGCTGATTTTGAATCTGCAATTCTTCTGTCTCAGCCTCCTAAGTAGTAGGATTATAGGTATGCGACCATATATGTATATATTTTTACTTTGAAACAGTATGTTGCTAAATTAGTTACCAAGACTGGCCTTGAACCTGCAATCCTGTCTCAGTCTCCCAAATACTGAGATACAGAGATGTACCATCATGCCTGGCTAAAAACAGGAACATTTAAGCACCAAAAATTTAAGCCAGAAAGAGAGCAGGAAATGTCAGACATGAAAAGAACAATTTAAGATAGGGAAAAAATCTTGCTTGAAGATTTTTTCTCCCACCCAACCAGAAGCAATTTAAATGCTGCTACCTTCTGTGTGAGGATAGGTTAAAGGAGAATTGAGACCATCTGTATCCTACATGTGGAGAAACAGGTTGCATGAAAGAAGCTCATAAAATTTTGAAAACTAATGGCAAATTCTGAGAAACACACTGATAGAAATCTGAAAAGAGAGCCAGGCGTGGTGGCGCACGCTTGTAATCCCAGCATTTGGGAGGCTGAGACCGGAGGACCCGGGTTCTCGGCCAGCCTCAGCTACCTAGTGAGGTACTCCACAACTTAGTGAGACCCTGTTTCAAAATAAAGAATAAAAAATAGCTCAGAGGTAGAATGCCCCTGGGTTCAATCCCCAGTACCGCAAAAAAAAAAAAAAAAAAAAAAAAAAAAAATGTGAAAAGAGATAATGGAAAGAAATAGTAACTACAAACACTATAAACATACTATTCAGGTCTACTTAATTTAGGGAGAAGAAAAAAATTTCACCCCATACACAGAAATAGTTTAATAAACAAATCACTATATAATTGGCTCATAAAGATTATCAAGGGCTACATTGTATTCAACATATCCAGTTTTATAAATGATACTTTTTTATACAAACTTTCAAATAAAAATGGTTAAAGTGAACCAATAATGTTGACAATTAAAAGAAGTCATGCCGTGTGTGTGTGTGTGTGTGTGTGTGTGTGTGTGTGTGTGTGTGTTAGTAGGGTTTGAACCCAGAGGTATCTACCTCTTAGCTACACCCCCATCCTTTTTTTATTTTTGAAACAGGGGCTCACTAAGTTGCTGAGGCTGGTCTTGAGCCTGCGATCCTCTTGTCTTTGTCTCCCAAGTACTGGGATTATAGACGTGAGCCACCATGCCTGGCTAAAAGAAGTCAGACTCTTATTTATACATATTTAGAAGGAATACTTTCTTTCATAACAGGGTGATACAGACACTACTATAATTTATAATCATTGCTTTATTTTTGGGTTCACCTAGAAGATAAGGGTTGGTATGCTACTTTTAGAGCATAATATTTTACATATTTTTCACAATTTATGTTTTTTAAGTAAGCTTGAACTTATAAATTGACCTATTGTAATATTGTGTACATAATTAGATGTATATCTTAAAACTTTTGATTCCCTTAAGTACAGAAAATACAAATGTAAAACTTATACATGAAAAGAACTGTATATATTTGACTTCACCGTAAATTAAAGGAAAATATAAATAAAAATTAGATCTGTATTTCAAGATTTTTATTGTGAAAAATTATGCAAAATGTATATATATATATTTTATTAAACAGAATATTTATATTAGGTTGTTTTTAGTGCTTGACCTTATTAAATGATACAGATTTTGAAATTTGACTTACCTCTATTGGTTAATATATGCACATTTTATGGATGGAAAAGTGAAATTGGTGTACTTTTGAACTTGAATATAATTTAATGAATCTGACGATTTTTGGTATCAACAGATATATTTAATTAAATATAAATCACACTCATTATGAAATATATAACTAAGATAATTCTTTCAAATGATAGTTTCCATGAATTATACATTATCATGCAAGATTTATAATAGGCTACATGCTGCAGATGGCTTATTGTGAAACATCTGAAACCGACAAAAGTTATATGTTTTGGGATATATTTAACTCAGTACAATGCACATAAATAAGTCATATTGGACACTAGTGGTCTTTATCTGGTCTGGATCCAGCCTTAGATGCCTCATTGAATTTATTTATTTTTTTACTTTTATTTTTCAGCACGGATTTTTATACGTTTCTTGAGTACAACAGGGTTACATAGACATTTATGACCTATCAGTCATTGTCAGAACACAAATAGCACCACTTCTTCGTTTTCCACTTAGAGCCCACATTCTTAACATAGCCTGGTCAAGTAAACTTCCTAGAGTCATAAAACCATAATCCTTTAGGGTCATATATTTACTTTCTAAGAAGTGGGAGGGTCTTTCATCTACACATCCTAGGTGCAATCTCCAGACTTTGAGACGCCAATGTAGCAGAAGAGTCAGTATAATTACTCACATATGCAAATAGTAACTGCCAGGGGGGAGAGGGCCCATCTGGGCTCCCACAACTCCCCTGTTTTTATTTTAAAATGCACGAAGGACTGTGCCTGTCTTAGGTCCTTTCCTACCAGGTGCTTAATCTTACCTGTCATGGGGCCTTTGATGAGTCATTGAATTTATTTCTTATGGTTCCTTAGTCTCTTTTTCAATCCGGAACAGTTCCTTGGACTCTGATACTCGCTGTCGCTCTCTTTCTTCATGATGTACTTCTTTTCTATTGCTCAATCTCAAATGCTTCCAAACTTTAGAGGCTTAAAGCAAATGTTTATTACCTTATGGTTTCTGGGGTGAGCACTTCAGGAGCAACTATACTGGATGGTTTTGATTTGAGGTCTAACAGGAGGTTAGAGTCAAGATGTAGCTTGGGACTATAAACATTTAAAGGTAGCCGGGCATGGTGGCACATGCATGGAATCCCGCTACTTGGGAGGTTGAGACAGGAGGATTGCAGGTTTGAGGACAGTAGTCTCAGCAACATAGACACTCAGAAACCTAGCAAGACCATGTTTCAAAGCAAAATAAAAAAGGCTGGGGGTGTAGCTCAGAGGTAAGATGCCCCTGGGTTCACGCTCCAATATCACAAAAACAAACAACAACAAACTTGTGCTCTGTTGCTATTCCAGAAGAACTCCATCACTCAGCATGTGGTCCTCTTTGTAGGAGGGCCTCATGAGGAAGCAGGGGTGAATGAGAAGTCAATGAGAGCAACCATCAGAACACATTCTGCTGGTCACATAGACAACCCTAGAATCTTAATCACATCTGCAAAGACGCTTCACCACAACACCTGGATTTATATTTTGTTGAATAAACCAGGAAAAGAAAGACATCTATAGAATTTTGCCTACCAGAACTTATTTAATGTGGGAGGAAACCACAAAAATGTATGAAATTTAGGAGGCTGGATTACTGGGATCATCTTAGAGGCTGACTATTACATATGACCTTGATATTTTGGGAAACTACCAGCCAATTATTCTGTAGAATATCCCTCAATTTTGGTTTGCTCGATACTTCCTTATGATTTATATTACTGTCATACATTTTAGACATAGATTCTACAGAAATGTCACGGTTTTCCCAGTACATCAAATTTATTGAGGACATACTTGTACGTGATAGAACTTTGATCACTTTGGTTAAGGTACATGTCTGCCAGCAAGGACAGCTCTACCTTTACTTTCCCCTTTGCTACTGAGAAATATCTCTTGGATAGATACTTGAAGGTCATGAAAAATATTCCAATTCTCTCACCAGCTGTGATGGTGCATGACTTGGGAGGCTAAGATATGAGGGGGATTGCAGGTTTCATACTAGCCTCTGCAATTTAGCAAGACTCTCAGCAACCTAGCGAGATCTTGTTTCAAAACAAACAAAAAATAAAAAATAAAAAATGGGGTTGTGGCTTGGAGGTAAAATAACCCTCAGTTTAATCCACTCTCCCCAAAAGGAAAAACAATTCTCAACAAACTCACCAACTATTTTTGGCATCCACTGATGATTCTTAGAAACACTTAGTGTGTTTTTTGTCAGTACTGATTTTCTATTTCCATTACTGGCGACTGAGTGAAACGCCTTTAGTATTATGAATTAAGAAAGAGAAGCCGGGTGTGGTGGCGCATGCTTGTAATCTCAGCATTTGGGAGGCTGAGACTGGAGGATCCGGGTTCACGGCCAGCCTCAGCTACCTAGTGAGGCACTCCGCAACTTAGTGAGACACGGGTTCAAAATAAGGAATAAAAAATAGGGCTGGGGGTATAGCTCGAAGGTAGAATGCCCTTGAGTTCAATCCCCAGTACCACACACACACACACAAAAAAAAAAAAAAAAAAAGAAAGAGCTATTTCATTCTCTCCTTCTCTCCACTTATTAAAAATTACTCAATTTTTGTCAATTTGTTTTGTATTGTGTCATTGAGAGCACCATCCAGTTGATAACTGTCTTTTTATTTTTAAGACATGCACATCATTATTTGAGTATATCCATACTGTTAGCACCATAAGAAGTTTCTGGATCCTCTTGTACCTTCGCTTCTACAAGGATCCCTGGCTCCTTTTATTGAAAAATGGCTTCTAAGAACAAAAATTTTCATGTCAACATACAGACACATATCTATTTCTGTTAAGTAATCAAATAGAGGACTAGGTGGGTTAAGATGGGGCAAAACTTGAAGCACCTAAGGGAAGAGTTTCAACAGTCTCTTTTAAATGAAAGCAACTCCATTATCTGAATTCCTTCTGGCATCCAGATTACACCCTAGCTTCCACATATGAGAGAACACATATTACCCTTCGCTTTCTGTGACTGTCTAATCTCACTTAACATAATGTTTTCTAGGACCACTATTTTGTTCTTTATTTCTAAATAGAATTCCATTGTGTGCATATCCTATAATTTTATAATCCATTCATCTGTTGATGGATGCCTAGATTGGTTCCATAATTTGGCTATTGTGAATTGTGCTGCTCTAAGTATGGATATGCATATATTACTATTATATTCTGATTTCAGTCCCTTTGGAAAGATACCCAGGAGTGGTATAGCCAAATCATATGGTGGGTCCATTCTCAGTTTTCTGAGGAATTTCCACACTGATCTCCATAGCAGCTAAACTAATTTGCATTTTTTATTTTTTGTGGTAGTGGGGATTGAACCCAGGGGCATTCTACATCCTAGCTACACCCCTAGCCCTATTTTTATTCTTTATTTTAAAACAGGGTCTCACTAAGTTGCAGAGGGCCTCACTAAGTAGCTGAGGCTGGCCAAAAATCTGTGATTCTCCTGTCTTAGCTAACCAAGTACTAGAATTACAAGTGTGTGTCACCACACTCAGTGATAAGGAAAATTTAAAAAGCAGAAGTGGAAGCCCACCCATTGTGCACAGGAAGAAAACAATACAACTAATAGCTGACTCCTTATAGTATAAAGATAAGGTTAAAAGTTAGGGAGGCTAACCAATTTAAAAAGAAAAGAAAATGATCATATTTGCTCCAACAGTGATGATGAGAAAGACATTTCCAGATAAAAGACTGAAAGAATTTGCTCATACTTCTCCTTTTCTGTCTTACAAGAAACAGTCAAAAAATTCCTTCAGGATGAAAGAAAATAATGCTAGATTATAACTGGTGCAAAAACAAAGAGCGAGCACTAGAAAAGACTATTACACGAGTAAATATAAAAAACTGTATAAATAAATATTGTCTTATAAAATTTATCTTAACTGAGAACTAATAGAAATGAAAATTTATTCACATGCAAAAGATATGAAAACAATTCGTACGTATGCAAAAGAAAAAAGTTGGATCATTGCCTCACACTATACTCAAACCTTAAAATGGATAAGTGTATGTAGCACATATTTTTTAAAAAGGGCTCCATTAAAGCCAGAGAGACTTAGCTCACAAAACACACCTGGGTGTGGCTCACACATGATGTGCAGTGAGCACACTAACTCTCACAGCACACACAGTTGTGGCACAACACATCCAGAGTATCTGGGGCAACACACAGGCACCAGGTAAAGGTGCAAAGCCCCAGCATGATAGGTTATGTGCAGGCACAATACCCGCCACCCAGCCAACCTGGAATGGAATGCCTTGACAACCACATTGAGTCCCTAGTTGCCACCACCTAAGACTGAAAACTCACAGTTTCTTCTTCCAAAGAATCTTGGTACCTCACCATTCTGATCACTGAGAATGAGGCTCAACACTGACCCAGCCAGTTATGCTCACCTTTGGTTCTGTCTGAGCATCAGTTAAGATCAGGTTTGAAGACCTGGACCAGACTCACAATGAATCTAGACCTGAGACCACAACACAGGCAACTGCCCAACCTGCTTTCCAGATTGTACTAATCTCTACTTTCTCTCTCTTCCCTTCCCTTCCCTTCCCTTCCCTTCCCTTCCCTTCCCTTCCCTTCCCTTCCCTTCCCTTCCCTTCCCTTCCCTTCCCTCCCCCCCCCCTCTCTTTCTTTCTCTCTGCCCTCAGTATCATAAGTTGTATAAAGCTTGTGTGGAGTGTTAGTTAACAAAAACCTTATCTTTATTATTATTGCAATAAACATTCTTAAAGGACTGAGTTGGTGTTTGGTCATTTTCCATGATCAAAGTCTGCTCAGAACAGTAAGCCTGTATGTAAGAGCTCTGCTTTTTTCTAAAAACATTTAGAAGGAAATAAAGGAGTAAGTCTTTGTGACCATGGGTTAGACAATGTTTTTTTTTTTTTTTTAGATATGGCATAAAAACACAGTCTTTTATTTAAAATAAATTTGGCCTAGTCAATGTTATATATTTATATATTTTAACATTGTAAAAAATATCAGCTGGAAAGTGAAAAGACCACCCAGAGAATGGGAGAAAATATTTACAAATCATATATCTGTTAAGAGACTTAGACTTATATCCAGAATAGACAAAGAACTTTTGAGACTCAACAATAAAAGACAAACACTCCCCCCCTACCAAAGTTGATAAAGGGGATGAAGTGGATATTTCTTTAAAGAATATATACATAAGGCAAATAAGCACATGAAAAAGTGCTGTAAATTCTGTTCACTGAGAGATAGATGTAATGATAGTTTAGTAGTAGTACACACAACTAAGTATGCAGCTCTTCCTTTCGGAAAAATACCTCTTATTAAAAAGCTGGAGTGAGCTGGGCGTGGTGGCGCACGCTTGTAATCCCAGCATTCGGGAGGCTGAGACCAGAGGATCCGGGTTCGCGGCCAGCCTCAGCTGCTTAGTGAGGCACTCCGCAACTTAGTGAGACTCGGTTTCAAAATAAAGAATAAAAAAATAATAGGGCTGGGGGTATAGCTCGGAGGTAGAATGCCCCTGGGCTCCATCCCCAGTACCGCAAAAAAAAAAAAAAAAAAAAAAAAAAAAAAAAAAAAAAAAAAAAAAAAAGCTGGAGTGAGCCGGGCGTGGTGGTGCACGCTTGTAATCCCAGTACTTGGAGTACTTGGGAGGCTGAGACCGGAGGATCTAGGTATATGGCCTGCCTCAGCTACTTAGTGAGGCCCTCTGCAACTTAGTGAGACCCTGTTTCAAAATAAAGAATAAAAAATAGGGCTGGAGGTGTAGTTTGGAGGTAGAATGCCCCTGGGTTCAATCCCCAGTACCGCAAAAAAAAAAAAAAAAGCTGGAGTTTTCTGGAGACGTGGCTGATGCTGTCTTGGAAAATACAACCCTTCTGCAACGAGAATGCACTTTTTAAAATCATTGAACTTTAGCTGGGTGTGTTGGCCACACATACTTGTAATCCCAGTATTTGAGAGGCTGAGACAGGAGGATAGAGATTTGAGACCAGTCACAGCTACTTCGTGAGGCCCTCCACACTTAGTGAGACCCTGTTTCAAAATAAAGAATAAAAAATAGGGCTGGGGGTGTAGCTCAGAGGTAGAATGCCCCTGGGTTCAATCCTCAGTAGCGCAAAAAAAAAAAAAAAAAAAAAAAAAAAAAAAAAAAAAAAAAAAAAAAAAAAAAAAAAAAAAAAAAATCATTGAACTTTTACTTAAAAATGGTATATTTTACTATACCAGTAATTTTCTCTAGTAAAGTTGATTGAAAAGAAAATAATAAATTTAAAAACAATTTTTAAAAACAGTCATGGATATCCCCCAAGTGAAATGAGAGAAGGCCCTGGGAGAATCATACTAACAATGAAAATGTTTTTAAGAAAGGAAACTGATATTTCCTCCCTAGATTAATATTTGCTGAGTTGCAATCTTACTAGCATGGCGTATGTGACCTAATATGTTGAAAGGGCAAAAGAACACAGAAATGGGTTGCTGGCTGAAGGCGAGGGACTGGAGTACAAAGAGAGAGCAGAATAGATCACAACATCTAAGGACCAGGATTCTCCATGTCTTCAGATGCCATGCACTGTAACTCAGTGTGGGTAGCCTTCCTGGGATTCTGCCCCAATGCTTTCACTGCAAAGAGGTCCTGCTTGAAGCAAGAACAAAGGGAAGTGGGTCTCCTAGAAGTCATCTCCAGAGAGCATCGACTTAACTGGGATGCTCAATTCAGAGGTCAACATGGACCTATGGTTGCACTTTACCAATGAGCCAGCTGTTTTCTTTCTTTTTTTTTTTTTTCCTTTTTTGATACTGGAGATTGAACCTAGGGGCATTCTACCTCTGAGCTATACTCCCAGCCGTATTTTATTTTTATTTTGAAACAGGGTCTTTTTAGGTTGCTGAGAATCTCACTACTTGCTGAGGGCTGCCCTTGAGCCTCCAATTCTCCTGTCTCAGCCTCCTAAGTATTGGGATTACAAGCATGCGCCATCACGCCTGGCTATGAGCCAGCTTTTGAATCCCTGCCACATTGGAAGACATTAAGGTCAGCCAGGGGTATCCAAGAGCAGAATATTTAGGCCTGCTTTTTACTTTTCTTCCTCTGTTTCTTCAATGCATTTTCCAAGGCAGAAGAAAATGATCAGTTATAATTTTGGGACATAAGAGACATAGGACCTTTTAATACCTAATATGGCCATGAAGTTATAGAATCCAAGAATTTTGCCAAGGAAGTAGGGAATTAGATCCTACAGAATGAATTTGAAGAGAGCAGTGAGATAATAATAAGGTCATTTTTCTTCTTCTATCCTATGAGCATCACCTTTTCTAGTTACTTTACTAGCTACATGCTCTTTTTCTTATTCAAAGAAAATAAATATTATGCTTTTAGTACATTTATTTCTCTCAGACTAATGAAAAAATCTGCTTCTTACGTCTTGAAATTTATTAACCAGAGTTTGGGTTGAGTGGCTGGCAACAGTGAGTATCATTTAGGCAACCTATGGGACTTTAAAACTAACAGTAGTCAAGCCCCACCCAAGACTAAGTTAGTTAAGAATTTCCCTGGTAATTCTAAGGTAAAGGCAGCATTGTGTTGTGGGACAAGGATTGATTCCCTGAAGGGTCTGAACTAACAGGTCTGGAGGAGTTCCCAGCTGGGGAGAGAGGGCAACATCAGCGTCCTTGGCTTAAATGACAGAAAAGAATTTCAGCATGCGCCATTCAGGATATAGACAGAGATTCATTTAGTAAAGCAAGGAATACATATTCAAGGGAAAATGCAGGCCAATTCAGAGTGAGAGGCTCGTTTAGGGCTTCCTAGCTCTTCTTTTATTGGAGACTTTTGTGAGGGGTAGGTAGGAGGAGGTACAGGAGGATGACTTCAGTCTGGTAATCACAAGATGATTTAGGGAGTTTTGTTATCTTTCAGGTCCTGTCAGTGTCTTCACTGTTTTATCAATAGGTATACATTTTTTTAACTGCTCAAGGGAAGCCAACAGTACCTAGGAGACTGCTCTTTCATTTAGACTATTTACAGGCTGGGATGGCTAAAAGAGTCCACGGAGATTACTCTTTTGTGTGACCTCTGTTGTCTGATCAACAGATACCTCCCTGAGGATAGTCCAAAGAGCTTAGGGTAATGAGTAAAGACTTGTAAATTCCTCAGAAACTGTTAGAACTAGCAGGCCTGGCTGAGGAGCAGGTTATTGGGGAATTTTGCCACAGGATTCCATATTAAAGTTACATTTTCCTTGTTCTTCCTTTACATCTTATTTCTACCTATTTCTTTGATTTCATCTATCCTATATCACTTAGAAACTACTATATATAAAATATCACACTGTGGAAGATGAGTGGGTGGGTGGGGGTCATGGATAATATTTTGTTGTCAGTGATTTGATTACTTGTGTGTGTGGTGCTGGGGATTGAACCACATTCCACCTCCAAGCTACACCCCTAACTCTATTTTTTATTTTGAAGCAAGGTCTTGCTAAGTTGGTAAGGGTCTTATTAAGTTGCTGAGACTGGTCTTGAACCTTTGATCCTTCTGTCTCAGCCTCCCAAGTGCTGGGATTACAGGCATGCACCCCCACGCCCAGCAAAATTCTGAAAATTACAAGCAGCAAGAACTTGTTGAATCGCATTGCCCAGGAAAACACTTTCAAAAAGAGTTAAGTAAATGTCAGGCAGTTCAAGTGAAAATGAGGTAGTTATCAGTTACCTAACATGTATAAGGAGAAGTGTTTGATGAATTGCACATTTTCTACTCACATGTGATACAGCGAAAGTGCAGGGGAATTAAGCTGTCACATGCACAAAGCTAGTGTTAGATATAGAACTCGAATCTGAATATCTATGGCTCCAAACTCAGGCTTTTCTTTCATTCGAATGCTATCTTCGTAGGTTTAAAAAAAGCCCACAACTTCTAGTTATGGGTATTATACCCATATACCATATGGGTATTACCAATATATTTTTCCATCCTAAGATTATATTTTTTAAGCAAACACATTTGAGGCACTAGATAGAAAAATGTGATCATCTCTAGGAGGAAAAGTTGTTAGATTCTTTCCAGACTTGCAATTTTCCTTTTGACCAGTAGGTGGCTGTGTTGCCTTAACTACTATAATAAATGTGCTTTGTTTCCTGAACCAGTTTCTGTTCTTGATGGAGTATTTCTGGCTCTTCTGTAAAAATTATATTTGTATTTTATCATCATTATTGTTCCACTATTTTTACTAGAATTCTCTTCTCATTGCAGATCACTGGAAATATTACTACTTATGAGAGAAACTGAGACAGGGACCACAATAGTGACATAGGGCAAATGCAGTCATGGGCCTTAACTCACAGATTCTTATCTATTCACAGGTTGGAGTGCTTATCAGCTTCAAAGACCAGCTTCATCATCAGGGTCAGGATGCTAAATGTTAGACATTAACAAACAAACATTAGGCATAAAACTATTGAGGAGTCACTGAAAACAGCAAATTCCCACGACTTATAAGTTGCTGTGCTTTGTTTCCTTCTACTGGCCACCTATGTTCTTGTTCTCTCTTGTACTGGGTATTGAACCCAGGGACATTCTACCTCCTTGATAAACATCCAGCCCTTTTTCATTTATTTATTTTGAATCAGGGTCTCACTAAGTTGCTGAAGGTCTTGCTAAATTGCTGCAGTTGGCCTCCAACCTGCTATCCTCCTGTCTCAGCCTCCTAGGTACTAGAATTACAGGCATGCACCACTGACACTGATGGTTTTCTTACTAGGTTTGCATTTGATAGAGTTTGAAGAATGACAACCATAGACACTAGGAGAGTGAGCAGGGAGTTTATTATTAAAAGAACAGGGCCTCCTGGTGCTTACCACAGGCTGTGTTCTTACACTGACTGTATAGAAAGAGGAGGCAGAGTAAACTTACCCCATATACACCTCAGCCCAGGCCTTGTGCCTAGTCTGTATTGCAAATGGGGAGACATGGAGTTGAAAAAAATGAAAAAAAAAAAAAAAAAAAAAAAAAAGAACAGGAAGCTAGGCATGGTGGCGCACGCTTGTAATCTCAGCATTCGGGAGGCTGAGACTGGAGGATCCGGGTTCGCGGCCAGCCTCAGCTACCTAGTGAGGCAGTCTGCAACTTAGTGAGACTCGGTTTCAAAATAAAGAATAAAAAATAGGGCTGAGGGTATATCTCAGAGGTAGAATGCCCCTGAGTTCAATCTCCAGTACCGCAAAAAAAAAAAAAAAGAACAGGAGAGCAAAAGATTTAGATCATCCTCTCAGGTGGTGGGGATCTTCATGTCCAGTGGGTGTCTTCTGGCTGCTACCCAAGCATGGCCCAGGCGTAGCATGCACTACTGTCAATTGTACATTCCCTTCTCCTAAAGTCCACTCAATCTACTGAACAAAGTTGCAGATCACCCCTAGGGTTTCTTTTCCTAAATAAACTGGAAGACACGGTTGCTTCTTTCCTTGAATATTATATCAATGGGATAGCGTTTGGTCCTTGAAATAGACATCCATGCTTAGTAAAGCCAGTAGAGACACCCCCCCCCCAAAAAATATTTACATCTCACAGGTCAGAAAAAGAATGCTGAGTTAGAAGCTTCCTAAAGTAATAGCCAATGAAAGGTCAGATAGCTAGAATCAGAAAGAAGCCTGCCTATAGCTGAGGGGAATGTCAAAGCTGTCTTGGTCAGAGGGATCCAAATTCTTTGACTTGGTTTCAATTTGTTTTAAATCTCTTTATACATGCTTTATACTTAATAACCTGTGGTTGTTTGCTATTTGATTTTGGATTTAGGACTCGGTAATACAAAAGCCTTTCTTACATTTTAGTCTGACTTACCCTTAAATTTCTTAATTAAATAGCACATCTTCAATGGATTTGTGGTTTTAATTAAATGAGCATAACAGAGCAATTACTTATTAGAGACTGAGAAAGTAAGCCACCATCTCCTCAACAGACATTGATAGTATTTTCGTGCTTTTAAATTCTGATATAAGAAGAGTAATCATAAAAGGTGGCTGTGAATAGAACAGGCTGAGATAACAAGGCTCAGGCACACTAATGCTAATCACCTACAGTAAATGGTTTGAATGTGGGCCAATAAGAAATTGGGGAGTAAGCATATTAAAGCCACTATATTAGAAGACACGAAATGAGACAAAAGAAATGAGGGATGGAAATGTAATGCATGGAAGGAGAGTCATATGGGAGATTAATAAAATTACATTGCTATTGTGTTTTATTCCAGTTAAAGTGAATGACCTTTGTTGGCAATGGTTCATGAATTCAGTGGTGATGGTGTACAGGTTAACTCCTTTTTATTTTCTTCTGTTTCTTTTCTTATCCTTTCCTCTTTATGATTTGGATAATTAGCCACATTGTAGATATGCAATTATACACATAAAACCCCAAAGAATTGAGATGCAATAGACTTCGCTTATCTACCGGAAGGCAGGAATTTTCAATTGCCTGTGCTTTTTGTCAGTTACAGAGCTGCTAGATATAAACATTAATAACTGTTTAGTTGATGAAGGGATGTGTTGTCAGAACATTTTATCAATTTGCAGTGAATTCTTTGACTCAACTGTTTTACTCCTCTGTTGGGTGGATGTTTCCATTTGGTAGAAAATCATTTTGCCATTAATTCTCATTATTTATCAATATGAATACTAAGCTTCATTATTATTCCTATGACAATACAGCAGGGGCCCCTGGAGTTGGTATGGGGAAATGAAATCTAAAGTAGGCACCACCTTGAATCTGTGTTTTTTCCTCCTGGATAAAATGATTGTTTTAGACTCATCCCATTTTAAGTAACCCTTCCTTCCTTCCTTCTTTTCTTCCTTCCTTTCTTCCTTCCTTCCCTCCTTCCTTCCTTCCTCCCTTCCTCCCTTCTCCCTTCCTTTGTTAGGGATTGAACTCAGAGACATTCTACCTCTGAGCTACACCACCTCCAACCCTATTTTATTTTTTATCTTAAAACTGGAACTCACTAAGTTGTAGAGGGCCTCACTAAGTTGCAGAGGTTAACAGTGAATCTGAAATCCTCCTATCTCAGCCTCCAAGTACTGAGATTACAAGCATGCACTGCCAAGCCTGGCTAGCAAATATCTTTCTATTACTGAAGATCTGAAGAACAAAGACAGAGGCTGAGTTGAGTTATAGCAGTCCTATAAACTGTACAGTATTTTTGTAGAGTTTAGGTACTATCTAGGAGTAGACGAATTTTCTCAGTTATTAGCAAACTTAGTGTCTCAGTAATTTTTATTTTTTTTTTGTGGTACTGGGGATTGAACTTAGGGGCATTCTACCCCTGAGCTATACCCTCAGTCTTATTTTTTATTCTTTATTTTGAAACAGGGTCTCACTAAGTTATGGAGTGCCTCACTAGGTAGCTGAGAATGGCCTTGAACCCAGATCCTCCTGTCTCAACCTCCCAAATGCTGGGATTACAAGCGTGTACCACCATGCTAGGCTCTCAGTAATTTTTTCATGGCATACTTAGACCCAACACTTTTAAGTAAATAGACCAAAAATGAATAAATATTTATCTTCTGAAGTTTAATTGTTAATTGAAAAAGCAATGCACACAAATTGAAATAAAAGTTACATTCTTATTTTATTCTTAAATAATTACAATTATTGTTTGCACCTGTTAGATGCTGTACAACTTCACCAACCTTGGAATCATATTGAATGCTTCCTTTCTCCTTTCCTATTCTACATTTATTTTCACAAATAATTACCTTTCATCCTAGCAATCGCTGAAGATCCAGCTCTGCAAAGACATGTTATCCCCTAAAGAAACTGAGCAATTGAATGTTAAATCTCTGAATTCCTCAAACTAGCAGTTTATATAGAACCTGACAGATCAAGCAGTGCTGTGCCTGCCTAAAAGATTTTAACTATCTCATATATCCCCTCTGAGTTCATTACAGGACAGTGGTGTGTGTGAGGATAAATACACATTAAAAATAACATGATTAGTTGGGTGTGGTCATGCATGCTTATAATCCCAGTGTTTGGGAGACCTAGACAGTGAGACAGGAGGATCATAAGTTCAAAGCAAGCCTTGGCAACTTAACAAATCTTTCAGCAGCTTTGTGAGACCCTATTTTCAAACAAACAAACAAAAAATAGGGCCAGGGATATAGCTCAAAGGTAGAATGCTTCTGGGTTCCATGCCCAGCACCACAAGAAAAAAAATTGAAATACAATTTAAAATGCAATTAATTAAAATACAATTTAATTGAAAATGCAAATTAAAAATTTTCATTTGCATTCTGATGAAAATAAAGGAAACTACTTCTCCTTTTAATGATATAAAAAGTTTATTTATCCTTTGGATAAAACCAATTAGCTAACACAGGGGTAGCTCTGGTTACCTAGAAAACTTGGGCATGCTTCATGTTACTAATGATGCTGGTTAGTCTTCTTACTTGAGGACCTGTTATTGCACATCACATTCTGATTTTAATGCTTATTCAATAATAAAATTGTTTTGTTTCTCTTCTCTCTTTGTGGAGAATTTTTCTTGGTTGGGAAGAGATTTTGTTTTTTTTTTTTTTTGGTACTGGGAATTGAACTCAGGGGCATTCTACCTCCGAGCTATTTTTTACCCCAGCTCTATTTTTTATTCTTTATTTTGAAACAGGGTCTCACTAAATTGCGGAGGGCCTCACTAGGTAGCTGAGGCTGGCCTTGAACCAGGATCCTCCGGTCTCAGCCTCCCAAATACTGGGATTACAAGCTTGCGCCACCAAGCCCAGCGAGATTTTGTTTTTAATAATATTTCCCCATCAAGTGCTTTTGTATTTTCTGAAAATGACTCTATTTCAGGAAAAACAGGCTGAGGTTCAAAAATAAATAACATGCAAATAAAAAAAGGAGAAAAAATATCACCACAAACATTGACCCCCAAAATTTTAATATTGCAGTATATCCCTTAGCTTAGGAACATTTGCTGGGTGACTTCTGGGAAGATGGTGACGGAGTGAGACAAGTCTCAAGAGGCGCTGTGACCTCGATTCAAATCAGCCGTGGAAGCAGCTTTTTGACAGAAGAAAAAAGCAACAAAAGGGTGAAAAACACTGCAAAAACTGGAAAACAGCTGAGCAGAATCTGGAAGGCCGACCAGGGAGAGCAAAGAAGCCCGTCTCCTTGGCCGCGGCGCCACACCGCTGAGCAGAAGCCGCCATTGAGCCAGCCCCCGGCATAGGGTCTACTAAGAAAGAAATATGCAACAACCCTCTGCATCTCAACCTATCAGAGGTGGAGTGAGCGACTCCTGAACTCCTCATCCTAGCCAGGCAGCATTTCGAGGCACCTTCGACAGAGACCGGAACGCGTGGTACAACCAGCTTAAGCCTGCACAGGACCATCCCAGCACACCTTTCCCCACAGAACCGAAGCAGAGATAACTGCACTCCAGAGCTTGAATCAAAACTGCCACAGGAGCAGCTTCTCAACAGAAGGAAGGAGAAGCAAAGCAGCGTAAAAGTGAGTAAAGAAACGGGCAGTTGGTCGAAATCTAAGGAGCAGACCAGGGAGAACGGGGGAGCTGGCGCTTGTGCGGCAATAGCAGCTGCCATCTTGTTGGCCACCCACAGCAGCAGAAAACTACCTAAAAGATCTGCAGAGGCCAAATCAGGTCTGTTCTTACAAACTTGCAGGGATTTTTATTTTGCTTCTTGCTGATGTTTCTTGTTTTCTGGGTTTTTTGCTTTGTTTTGTTCTGATTTTACTCTGTTTTCACTTTGCATTGCTTCGATTTATGTATGTTTGTTCGGAGGATTGGTTGCTTTTTAGCTTTTGCTAGATCCTAGAAGTCAACACCTGAAACCCACCAAAGACACCAATAGAACAGGCAGAAGAAGCACCAGAGTAATTGCAACTCAGTACAAGATACCACTCACAGAGAGAAAATAAAAATAAGAAACCTATAAATTCAGAGAAAGCGTGCAAGAGCAGCAAAGTTATAAATTTAAGAACAGGGAAACCATGGGAAAGAGAAATGCCAAAGAAACAATGAGTCACCATGACCCCACAACAACAGAACTCAATGACACTGAATGGCAGTGCTTACCAGAAGGACAATTCAGATCTTTAATAATAGAAACAATACAAAATGTCCAGAAAGAATGCAGAGAGAACTGGAAAGAAATAAAAGAACAAATAAACAAAGAATCTGACACCCTGAGCAGGGAAGTGAAGGATGTGAAAGATGTAATAATAGAAGTGAAGGCATCAATACAAACTATAAACAATAGAATAGATCACATGGAAAACAGAATATCACTCCTAGAAGATGAACATTCCAAATATGAATCCATTGTACATAATCTAGAAAAAAAAATTGACACTATGAATCCAAAATTGATGAGATCTAGGCCAATTTTAAAAGAGCTAACATAAGAATAATAGGCATAGAAGAGGGATTAGAAGTTGAAACTAATGGAATAAACAACATTTTCAAAGAAGTAATATCAGAGAATATTCCAAACATAGAAAGAGAAATCGACACACAGGTTCAGGAAACATATAGAACCCCCTTCAGACAAGACCAAAGAAGAGGTTCACCATGCCACATAATAATCAAGATGACTAACATAGAAGCTAAGGAGAAAATTCTAAAGGCAACAAAAGTTAAAGGCCAAGTAACATTTAGAGACAAACCAATTAGAATTACTCCAGACCTCCCAAACCAAGTCATGAAAGCCAGGAGGGGCTGGAATAACATATTCCAAACTGAAAGAAAATAACTTGCAGCCAAGATTCTCCTACCCAGCAAAACTCTCTCTTAAAATTGATGGGGATATAAAAACCTTCCATGACAAACAAAAACTGAAAGCATTCATGTCTTCCAAACCAGGACTAGAGAATATACTCAAAGAGATTAACTACAAAGAAGAACTAACAAGCAAATGTCAGAACCAGAGAAACAATAATTTCCAGGAAGCAAACAACTAAGAAAAGAAGAACAAACACTACTGCAAACAGAAGTCAAATCTCAAAATGTTAGGAATTAAAAATCATCTCTCAATACTCACACTGAATATAAATGGACTCAACTTCCTAATAAAAAGGCACAAGGTGGCAAAATGGATCAAAACCCAGAATCCATTTATATGCTGCCTGCAAGAAATGCACCTTACATACAAAGACTCCCACAAACTAAAGGTGAAGGGCTGGAGTAAGGTAATTCATGCCAATAGAACTCAAAGACAAGCAGGAGTAGCAACTTTGATATCGGATAAATTAGATTTCAAGCCTAAGCTCATCAAGAGAGACAAAGGTCACTTTTTTTTTTTTTTTTTTTTTTTGCAGTACTGGGGATTGAACTCAGGGGGATTCTACCTCCGAGCTATACCCCCAGCCCTATTTTTTATTCTTTATTTTGAAACCGAGTCTCACTAAGTTGTGGAGTGCCTCACTAGGTAGCTGAGGCTGGCCGCGAACCCGTATCCTCTGGTCTCAGCCTCCCGAATGCTGGGATTACAAGCGTGCGCCACCATGCCCGGCTCAAAGGTCACTTTTTACTAGTAAAAGGAACAATCCAGCAAGAGGAAATTACAATTATCAACATCCATGCCCCAAACATAGGTGCAGCCACTTTCATAAAACAAACTCTACATGATATAAAATCACACATAGATCCCAATACACTAATACTAGGAGACTTCAATACTCTCTCACATCACTAGACCGATCTTCTAAAAAAAAAAGGTCAGTAAAGATGCTTCAGACCTAAATAATACCATACACCAAATGGACCTGTTAGACACATACAGAATATTTCACCCAACTACAGCTGAACTCACGTTTTTCTCAGCAGTGCATGGAACCTTCTCCAAAATAGACCACATTCTGGGCCAAAAAGAGAGCACTGGCAAATTCAAAACATGTAACATAATTCCCTGCAACTATTCAGACCACAATGGAGTGAAACTAGAAATCTACTCTAAGAAGACCCAGAGTAACCATGTAAACACATGGAAACTGAACACCATATTGCTGAACGAGGAATGGATCATAGAAGAAGTAAGGGGGGAAATTAAAAAGTTCCTAGAAACCAATGAAAACAGTGACACAACATATCAAAACCTCTGGGACACCTTAAAGGCAGTACTAAGAGGAAAATTTATAGCACTGAGTGCCCACATAAGACGAACGGAAACTCACCAAATAAATAACCTAATGACACAGCTCAAAGCCCTTGAAAAACAAGAACAGTCCAATCCCAAAGCCAGTAGAAGACAGGAAATTATGAAAATCAGAGCAGAAATTAATGAAATAGAGAATAAAAAAACAATACAGAAGATCAACAAAACAAAAAGCTGGTTTCTAGAAAAAATAAACAAGATAGGTAAACCATTGGCCAACCTAACCAAAAGAAAGAGAGAATCAACCCAAATTACCAAAATAAGAGATGAAAAAGGCGATATTACCACCAACAGTGTGGAAATACAGAGGATCATCAGAAACTATTTTGAAAAACTATACTCCAACAAAATGGAAAATCTGGAAGAAATTGACAATTTTTTAGATATGTACAACCCTTCTAAATTGAGTCAAGAAGATATAGAAAATTTAAATCAACCAATAAAAATCAAAGAAATAGAAACAGCAATAAAAAGTTTACCATCAAACAAAAGCCCAGGGCCAGATGGTTTTCCAAGTGAATTTTATAAAACATTTATGGAAGAACTAATCCCAATACTCCTCAAACTATTCTGTGAAATAGAAAGAAACGGGACCCTCTCAAACACTTTCTATGAAGCCAATATCACATTAATACCAAAGCCAAATAAAGACAGTTCAAGAAAAGAAAACTATAGGCCTATATCACTGATGAACTTAGATGCACAACTGCTAAACAAAATATTAGCAATGCGCATTCAAAACCACATCAAGAAAATTATACACCATGACCAAGTAGGGTTCATCCCAGGGATGCAAGGCTGGTTCAGCATATGAAAAACAATCCATGTAATACACCACATAAACAAACTCAAAGACAAGAATCACATGATCATCTCAATTGATGCTGAAAAAGCATTTGACAAGATCCAACACCCATTCATGCTAAAAGTACTGCAGAGAATCAGAATAGAAGGAACATACCTCAAAATCATAGAGGCAATATACAATAGACCTACAGCCAGTATCATATTAAATGGAGAAAAACTGCAAGAGTTCCCACTAAAAACAGGGACAAGACAAGGATGTTCATTATCACCTCTTCTGTTCAACATAGTACTTGAGACTCTAGCCAGAGCAATAAGGCAAGAGAAAGAAATCAAAGTGGCAAAAATAGGGAAAGAAGAACTAAAACTATCCCTCTTTGCAGATGACATGATACTATACTTAGCAGACCCAACCAAGTCAGCCTAAAAACTTATAGACCTGATCAACTAATTCAACAAAGTGTCTGGATACAAAATCAATCTTAAAAAATCAGAAGCTTTCCTCTATGCCAACCATAAATCCACAGAAAAAGAAATCCAGAAAACAATTCCACTCTCAATAGCACCCTGAAAAATAAAATACTTATGGATAAATCTAACCAAAGAGGTAAAAGAACTCTATAAGGAAAACTACAAAGCTGAAAAAAAGAAATCGATGAAGACCTTAGAAGATGGAAAAATCTACCAAGCTCTTCGATAGGTAGAATAAATATCATCAAAATGGCCATCCTCCCAAAAGTTATCTACAAACTCAATGCAATACCCATGAAATTACCAAGGTCACTCCTCACAGACATAGAAAAATCAGTCCTTAAATTCATTTGGAACAACAAAAAGCCCAGGATACCCAAAGTAGTTCTTAGTAATAAGAACCATGCAGGAGGTATCACAATACCTGACTTCAAACTTTACTACAAAGCCATAGTAATAAAAACAGCATGGTATTGGCACAAAAACAGACACATAGACCAATGGAGCAGAATAGAAGACTCAGAAACAGACCCACGTGCTTACAGTCAACTGATTTTTGACAAAGGAGCCAAAAACATACACTGGAAAAAAGATAGCCTCTTTACCAGATTGTGTTGGCAAATGTGCAGGAAAATGGAAATAAACCCTACTTTCTCACCCTGCACAAGAGTCAATTCCAGGTGGATCAAAGACCCGGAAGTCAGGCCAGAGACCTTGCACCTACTTGAAGAGAGCATAGGCCCAACACTTCAACACATAGGCACAGGTAAAAACTTTCTCAACATGACTTCAAAAGCACAAGCAACTCAAAGGAAGATCAATACGTGGGATTGCATTAAACTAAAGAGCTTCTGTGCAGCAAAGGAAACCATCAAGAACCTGAACAGAAAACCCACAGAGTGGGAGAAAATTTCTTCCAGCTACTCTTCTGATAGAGGACTAATATCTAGGATATACAGAGAACTCAAGAAACTCACAGCTAAGAAAACAAATAACCCAATCAAAAAATGGGAAAAAGATCTAAATAGACACTTCACAAAAGAAGAAATACAAATGGCCAATAAATGTATGAGGAAATGTTCAACATCATTAGCAATCAGAGGGGTGCAAATCAAAACTACCTTGAGTTTTCACCTAACTCCAGTCAGAATGGCCACTATCAAGAACACAAACAACAACAAATGCTGGTGAGGGTGTGAATTGGGAAACCTAATACATTGTTGGTAGGATTGCAAATTAGTGCAGCCACTTTGGAAAACAACATGGAGGATCCTCAGACAAATGGGAATGATCTTACCATATGATCAAGCAATACCTCTACTGGGTATCTACCCAAAAGAATGGAAACCAAACTATCAGACCAATGCATGTGTATCTATGTTTATAGCTGCACAATTTACAATTGCCAAACTATGGAACCAGCCAAGATGTCCATCAACACATGAATGGATTACAAAACTATGGGATATGTACACAATGGAATTTTACTCAGCTACAAAGAAGAACAAAATCATGTTATTTGCAAGGAAATGGAAAACATTATGTTAACTGAGATCAGTCAGTCACAAAAAGTTAAAAATCAAATGATCTCCCTAATATGTGGAAGCTAGGGAGAAAATGGGACATAAGAAGGACTCCAGATGAAGGAGAATCCTTAGGTGAACAAAGAATTTGACTTAACGGAAGGTGAAGGGGGTAGGGAGGACACCCTTATGAATATGATGTACTTTCCATGAACACATCTAAGTCAATCAGTAAACTGACCTTGAGAAGGAGGGAGGAGGTGGGAGTGGGGCGGGAATTGGGGAAGGGTTAAATGAGAAATGTTTCATGGATGTCTTTACCTATACTAGCTTGTTCCTAACAAAGATGTGTGATTACAATGCACCAAATAAGTGAAAGATGAAAAAAAATTTTTTTTTGTTAAAGTTGCACCCGGAGATTTTGGATCTACATAATGTGGAGCCCACTTCTATTAACCTGGCAGAAACAGCTAAGAGATTTGTAGATCAGCTTCACGCCTTGGTCACTACCTGGCCCTCGTTTACCTCCTTGCTAGGAGGAGTTATCATAGCAACAGCAATAGTCATTCTAGGTTTATGCATTCTACCACTTGTTGTACACCTGTGAGCAATGCCTATGTTAGTATATGAGCAGATTTACATGGAATAAAAATGCAAGCACTGCCTTGCACAGGGCCTGGTAGTCAATGACGGGTTCGATTTTCTCAGGGCAAATCAACCTAAGACAGGGCTCGTTGAATGACTCATCGAGACCCCATGATGAGTAAGATTAAGCACCTGGTAGGAAACAACCTAAGACAGGCACAGTCCTTTGTGCATTTTAAAATAAAAATGGGGGAGTTGTGGGAGCCCAGCTGGGCCCTTTCCCCCCTGGCAGTTGCTATCTGCATATATGAGCAATTATACTGACTCTTCTGCTATGGCTACATTGGCGTCTCAAAGTCTGGAGATTGCCCCCAGGATACGTAGATGAAAGACACTCCTACTTCTTAGAAAGCAAATATATGACCCTAAAAGAGTATGGTTTTATGACTCTGGAAAGTTTGCTTTACTAGGCTATGTTAAGAAGGTGGGCTAAATGTGTAAAATGAAGAAGTGGTGCTATTTGTGATCTGACAATGATTGATATGTCATAAATATCTATGTAACCCTCTTGTACTCAAGAAATGTATAAAAAATCTGTGCTGATGTACTTATAAGATCACATCAAAGTCAATCACTAAACTGACCAGGAGATAGGGGGAGGGTGGGTGGGAATTGGGGAAGGGTTAATGAGAAATATGTGCATGGATGTCTTTACCTGTACTAGTTTGTACCCAACAAAAATGTGTAATTAACCCGGTTGTACCCAAAAATGTATAAAATTCCATGCTAAAAAATTAAA